>JAOEHI010002596.1:0-7500 GCA_025447815.1 Percopsis transmontana
GAAGTATGAACTATGAACTGAACTAGTTCATTTTAAAATGTGTGAACTGAACTTTGAACTAGTTCATGTAGAAAATTTCCCATCACTGCTAAAGGGTATGTCTCGCACACTGCCACTTCTAGAAGTGAATCAGCAAGGTGTGTGCGTATCTGTGAGTCCTGGTCCATCTTTCGTCCTGCTGGAGCTCAACCTCCCTTCTAAATAAATCGCGAACCACAGTGGCGGGTACAGAACCGGTAGTGAATTTTTACTATGCCTAGTACTCATGTCAAAATACCACAGGCATAGCCAGTCAGGCGAATGGCTGCTCTGTTAGGGGTGTAACGATTCTCCAAGGCCACTGTTTGGTTCAGACCTCGAATTTTCTTTTTTTCTTTTTTTTTGGGGGGGGGGGGTTAATAAGAAAAAAACAGGGTTTTATTAAATCACCAACAATTTGCACCACTTAAAAGAACACCAAAGAACATGGTCCACTGAATCCATTGAAGCTGAAAAAGGGGCGCATATCCAGTGCCATGAAACCCCTGATTGCCTTGGTAATTGCTTGAGTATGGTCCAAGTTAGCTTGTAGCTTAATTTTAAAGACATTGGAAAGAGTTACACGGAGGCAAGCAGACGAAGCAAGACTAACGCCCAGGAGGCTTTGGAAAGGCTACAGCACTTGGAATGGAATAAGTCTGGTGTGGGTTCAGACGCCAAAGCAGACAGTGGCTGAACAACCGACCAAGCAGCGCGCTTTGCAGGCACTATCTTGTTCAGGTGCGGCAGAAAGTTCAGGCAGTATTTCAGGACAGTTACCCAGTTCAAATATGTTATGGAGATCGCTAATGCCAACACAATCTCGTTAACATTAAGAAAATGGTTAAATTTTAATTTACTATATTCATATGAGGTTTGCAGAGATTACCGGCTGCTACAGAATGTAAACAAATTGTTTCTATTGTCATGTGACATAAATGGTTCATTGTGATTGGTTCAACCCATTTAATGGCTGGGTTGAAAGTATGAAAAAAATTGACCTTGAAGCAAATAAAACAAACTTTGGCTTTGTGTGCGTCTGGTGTAATTTGGTATAGTACATTTAAAATAATTTTACTGACAGATGTAGCAGCATTAATCACTTGGACATTTTGTCCCAACTGGAAATGAAAACAACTCAACAGAGGCAGGGATATATAGACCAGAGGTGGCGGAAACTCCCCCCCCCCTCCCACAATCCCCTATGGCAAATGTGTGTGTGTGAGAGTGAGCAGGAGGGAGACTGTATGTTTGTATTTAATGTGTCCTAATACAGTAAAGAGCCATTTAAAAAAAAAAAATTAAAAAAAATACTGCTATTGTTTTAATAATACCGCAATATACCATCAGTTGCAGTTTTATTTTACTATATTAGCTTCCAAATTCACAATATACTGAAGGTGCGTTTGTGTGTGGGAGATCAGCTGAGATTGTCCTGTGTTCAGGTTCTCACTGTGGCTTGTCCGAGACATCTCCCAGGTTGTCTGCTTGTAGGCCCGGCAGCCCACTGAACAAGGACAATGTGATTGATCGCGAGCTGATATCTGTGCGAGTGTGGGCCTGCAGGGGGAAGATGGTGGTGGCAGGCTTAGGATAAGCCAGTCACATATATAGACTTCTCGCAGATAAAGGACTGAATAGAGGTGATTAATCGTCCAGACGACCAGTGGCAGACTGATAGTGATCACCCTCGTCTGTGTGTCTGTGCCCTGTCACTGGCATACTTAACAACACACTGTGTTCTCGGTGTTTCCCTTAGCTTTACACACAGGGCTGTGCTATTTACCATGGTCAAAACACACACACACACACACACACACACACTGGTGTAGTGGCTTGCTCTCTTATCTGGACCGTCCATGCATAGCTTAACTGCAGATACGTGCACACCCATGTCTGCACTCTTGCAGGGCTCCCCCACTCAGAGTGCAGCAGAGCATAGCAGATAGCAGTGCACCCTTGATCTGGTCTTGAGGGCCTGTTACTGGGGTCTTCCCCCAGACCTGGACCCAGCCCTGTAAGGCCCCACTGGGTCCTCTGCCTGTCTTCCTGTCACTAATGGAGTGCTGATTGCGTTATAGCCTCAATTATCTCTCCTTTCTGAGGCCATTAGCAGTACAGATAGTGTTCAGAGCCCGTCTGCAGTCGCAGGCTGAAGGGAGTATCAGGGTGATGGACATGGGGGAGTCAGGTGGCGGGGGTGGGGAGGGCCAAAAAAAGCCACCTATTGCCCCTTCCCTGTTCCTGTCAACTACAAGTATTGCAGTCTGCATATTGCTGTCTTTAGGCTTACATGACATGCACATTAAAGGTCTCTTTCTTTCCCCTTTCTTTCTTCCCTGCAGGCGAGCTCACCTGCGGCTGTGTTTGGAGCGGTTGAAGGCCCTCATACCGCTCGGACCCGACTGCAACCGCCACACCACTCTGGGCCTGCTCAACAAAGCCAAAGCACATATAAAGGTAACCAGAGGAAAAAACATGCTAAGCTATAAAAGTTGACAAAACCATGTTGGCTGGTTCGCCTGACATGTGATGAAGAAATCAAGAGAGTCACTAAACGTATACTTTAGCTATAACCCGACAACATAACAGCATCTCATTAGAAGGCCATTGCTGACGTAAAGGATTAGAGTCCATATTCTTTACATGGTTGTGTTAATACAATAGCATGACTTTAAACACGCCTGTTAATCCGCTTACTGAACTGACAAACCAACATTTCATCACATTGGGCTTAGTGCATATTGTGACAGTACAGTAATGACAAGCATGTAGTGTGTTGCAACATCATAACTCACACTTGCTCACATGGAAAACAAGCATGCCACTGTCTTTGTGTGGGACCCTAAACATAGCCCGCGTTCACTTAACATGCAAGGACAGGCACACAGCCCCATTGTACTTGTTTGTTTCTCCATGCTACGCTTCTGTTGCTGTCAACCAGCATCTCCGCGTTACTTATTGATGGCCTGTCGCCAGGAGTCACGCTTGTTGCCGTCAGCGATCGTGACGTGGTGTGACTAGATTAGCACAGAACACGCCTGTATCCCTCCTTGCTATGGTTGTTCTCTGTTGTTTAATGACACCAGTCCTAAACAAAATGCAGGTGGAACATCTGTAAGACACAATGAAGTTAAGATCTCCTTGCCCAGGTGTTAGGGGCTGGATAGGTTAGTGGTTAAAGGGGTCCAGACAATTGTATTGCAATTGTACTCACTGTACAATCCCTAAACATTTGATAAAAGCGGCTAGGGTTAAGTGACTGATTGTGACCGCATGAAACTGACGTAAGCTTTGTAGCACTTGGTTTGTGCTTCTGATGTAAGAACATTTACATTGTTAGTATTTTTGAATGACCTCTGTTTGCCAGTCTTTCACCATGCGTTTTGTCCTCCTCCACCCCAGATTCACTGCTCATGGTACCGCTTGCCTTTTATGTGTTATACATGCTTTACCACACACTTCTCTTCTTTTTCTTTACACTATCATTTGGTCTTTTTCCATACCTATTGAAGAACTGACAGTTTTCATTTCCCTCTCCCCTGTCCCTCCTTCAGAAACTTGAAGAGCTGGACAGGAAGAGCCAGTACCAGCTGGAGTCCCTGGAGCGCGAGCAGAGGCACCTCCAGCGCCAGTTGGACCTGCTGGGTGGGGGCGGCGGGGCCGGTGGCCAGAGCAGCCCGGGGGAGGGGGAGAGGATACGCATGGACAGCGTGGGCTCCACCCTCTGCTCCGACCGCTCTGATTCTGACCAAGGTGAGTGGCTGTGCTTAACCGTCGTTCAGCAGAGCCTCCCCTCTGAGAAACCAAGGGGTCTGACCTCGACAGCACTCATAGGTTCACGTCATTCTCTACCCCTCCCCCTTCGGCAGCCCAACCTTGATGGACTGTAGCGCTTCAAATATGAACAGTGTTTGTGATGCTCTATTGCACGATGGAGGAGTGTTTAAATGGAACTTGTGGTTGAACCTGGAGGGGTTCAACCTCTTCACCCCCTCTCACTGACCGTCTTACCTCTCTCGTCCCTGCAGAAGAGATTGAGGTGGACGTGGAGGGCACAGAGTTCTCCCATGGAGACCTGGACAGCACCAGCGACCTGGACGACCACAGCAGCCTGCAGAGTGTGGCCAGTGACGAGGGCTACTCCTCCTGCAGCGTCAAACTTGCCTTCTCCTCCTAGAAGTTCCCAGCCTCCAACCGTCCACCCGCCTGCCCTCCCATCCTCCCATCCATCCATCCATCCACCTGTCCATCCATCCATCCATCCACCTGTCCATCCATCCATCCATCCACCTGTCCATCCATTCATCCATCCGTCCGGTCCCTCGTTGCGAGGGATTCGCTTCCAGCTAGCGGCGTTCTCGTCGCCCCTGCCTTGGCAGCTTCCCATCCTGCTGTCATGCCTTGCCCTGACCCCCGTTACGCTGCTGAACCCACAGTACCAGGAGCTTCCAGCCAGGAGCTCCAGCATCTCCTCTGAACAGAGCCGTGAGCCACCCTGACCAGCACGTGACCTGAGCACAGAGCCGGTCCTTACATTACACATTAGAGACAGAGAGTTTTAAAACCCACGTAATCCAAGAGAACATTCAAATGATTTAGAAGAAAGAGAAAGAGGGTAACATTTCGCTTCTATTCCCTCGATTCAGATGAACCCTCATCTGAACCCCAGATTTGATCCAAATGCACTTAAATTCATAGAGCGTGACTAATTTGATGTCGACGTTCTCGTCGTTTGGATGTGTAATGGTCTTCAGCTGGTCCTGTGTGGTGAACAGAAGCACTTCTGATTTGGACATTGATGAACAGTGTGGGGTACCTTTTGCCATATCAACATAGTTTTTCTATATTGACCTTTCTTTAGTTTTATTTCCCCTCCTTGTGTCTTCATCGCCTCTGCTCGACACCCCAACAGCTTGGACGTTCAAATTGGTGCTATTGTGAAACAAACCCAACGGGGAAGCTTATCACATCCACATGCTTTGACAGCAGGTAACCACATCTGCCGCGATTGTTTCCATCCAAGCCTGTAGGAAGAAACAACAGCAACAACAAAGAAAAAAGAAAAAAAAAATATATAAAAAATAAATATATATATATAGTATATACATTCCCGTTGAATGTGGGTGCTCGATGGGTTAAAATTGTAACTCGTGTGTTGATTTCGTTTTTGTCAGTTTTCCTCGACAAGCAGCTACCAACAAGCTATCCTGCACTTGCCTACTTTAGAGCTGTCCATAGAAACCGGCACAAACCAACAAGGAAGAAAAAATCGAATCCAACCACAAACTTTGGAATAGATGTCCATTCTCTTTCCAGCAGTAACAAGCAATAACTCTTATAGTTGTTTTTGTCTCCCACCTTATTTTTCTTTCTCCTTTCCGAAGACGCATACCTATTTGGGTGTGTGTGTGTGTGTGTGTGTGTGTGTGTGTGTGTGTGTGTGTGTGTGTGTGTGTGTGAGACTGTCCAAAAAGAAGCAAATTCAACTTGCTTGTTTTTTTTATGTACATATATACAAATAGCTTAATAAATTAAAGACAAAAAGAGTTTAAAAAAAGGTAGAGCTCATGGATAGAACAATTGCCTCTGTTGTTGTTTGACCTGTTTATTGTGCGTTTTAAATTATATTTTTTGGAAACATTTTATCTTCAGAATGGCTGTGGATGTGACATGGACAGTATTAATTTGTTCATTTTGCTGGTTGAAACGTTCAAAGGTTAATAATTTTATAGCTGCCCTAAGAAGAAAGAAGAGATACACTTCACAACATAAAATAAACCTGTAGGACTTAAGTCTGTGAATGTCAGGTTGCGTGGCATTCTTTTATTTATTAGATTTTTCTTGTTTTTGAAATGTCATGAATGAAATATTTGTATGGCATTCCACTAGTGGTCTGGTGATCTGTGGTGCAAACGTGAGTGTGGTGGTGACAGTGGGCAGCGCGAAGTGCATATGATGTCACTGAATGGGTTGATTATGTCACCAATTTGTTGTCCCGCACCCCACAGTGTTACTGAAGTCGCCCCTAAATTGCACTTCAACCACAGGTCTCATTTTGTTTTTTCCCCGAGATGTTTTTAGCTCTTGTGTGTTTTTAAAAAAAGGAGAAAAAAAAAGGAAAACCTCTCCCTGAATTGATTCTTTAAATATTTATTTCACAAATCCTCAATGTACACAAAAAATGGAAATAAATTAACTTATTGTTTCTGTATTATTTTACTTCTTTTTTTTAATCCATATTCCTCAGTCTTTGTTTTAGTGGACAACGTGTCTTACATTTACAAGGCTGCCGATCGAAGATTTCCAGAACAAAACCTTTGGTGTCCTACAAGGACATTGTAAAGGTAGAGTTGGACAAGCTTTATTTTTTTGAGGTTGTTGGACTTGGCATTGAACCAGAAAATCACCGCTGTGTTACTCTTATCTTTTAATAAAAACGCCAAAACCACCTTTAAACACCTCTCTCTGTCTCTGTCTCTGTCTCTCTCTCTCTCTCTCTCTCTCTCTCTCTCTCTCTCTCTCTCTCTCTCTCTCTCTCTCTCTCTCTCTCTCTCATATATTTGTTTAACTATTGTTGTTTTTTTACCTGCATTACTGAGAGAAAAGGGCCCATGTTTGACAACAAATAGTTTTTACTCCCACAGACCTGGGTCTGGGGAAGCCTTTTAGGTGTTTGTTTAACCACATTGGAGTAGCAGATGGGTAAGGTTGGACTGCAGGGGTAATTGAAATGGTTTAGGTTAGTTTACACTCACACAAAAATATATACCATTGACACTGAAATATGTCTGCTGCGAATCTCTGTTGTTTTATGCAAGTAAACCACATCTGTCCAGTACTCCAGGTGGGTGCAAACAAACACCAATAATGGTCTACTCTCCATCCTTTGTGTGTATGTGTTCAATCTCCATGTCCTAACTATGGCTGTGCAAGATGATGTCAAGCTGATGTCATATGCGCTGGTCATGGTACCAACTATTCACTTACATCAGGAAGTGGATATGTGAAAATGCTATAAAATGCTATTTAGTTTATAATAAAAGTTATTTTGAATGAAGGCGCTATCCATAATGTATGAATTGCATATATTACATTTGTCCTCTGGTTAAACTTCAGCCAAGGTTTAGGGTTGCATTTGACTCCTTGATGGTGACGTGTGACATGTTTTTGCTTTACAGCTTGGCCAGAAATGTGCCAAGCCTGTTAAGGGCTGCGCCATGACTTGACTCAAGTAAATCAAATCCACACAGTAAACCCAACCAAGCAGGGCGAACCGTCCCAATGTGGCCATCCTTTGTAAAACATGCACTCTTGACTCTAGCTGTGTAAGTTAAAGATGCAATACTTATAATAAAAACACAAAGATTGTCAATCATGACTGGCTCAGTTAACTTACATTTTAGAATTGCTTTTATTGCAGTGAGTCAACAGCAAGGTCTTACAAAATAGTAACACCATTACTTATTAACACTTATTCTC
>JAOEHI010002597.1:0-11518 GCA_025447815.1 Percopsis transmontana
GACAACACAGCCCTCAGGTTCATAGGAACACACAAACCTCTCCACCACGATAAGGTGATGGTTCCCCGGAGAGGAAGCTAAATGATGAAAGGTGGAATTTGTATGTGGTAATTTAAATATCGATTTGTTAAACCCAAATGGTCATAGACATTAGACTTTATTAACACAATGTTCAGCATTAGCCTATATACCATGAATATAAAACCAAGCAGAATAACAAAAGATAGCAACATTAGATTTAACATATACATATATAACATATTTACAAATGAAATTGATAAGAGAACTGGTTGGTGGACTGCTTATAAATTATATAAGTTACCACCTACCAGTCATTCCTATTCTCCAGAAGGATTTTAAATTCAAAATGTGATACTAAGCAAGGAGCCCACCCTGAAAGAGGTCCTGGAGGTCGTCGGAGCTGCCAGAACCAGCTCAGCACCTGGCCCCAGTGGAGTGCCATATGTTGACAAAATGTACCCTAGACTGCAGCAACTATGGAAAACCATCAAGGTCATCTGGAGGAGGGGGAAAGTGGCCCAGCAGTGGAGATATGCAGAGGGTGTCTGGATTCCAAAGGAGGAGAGCTCAAATACCATCGAACAGTTCAGGCCCATCTTACTCCTCATTGTTGAGGGCCAAGTATTTCTCAGTATTGCTCCTGAGGAATGCATACATCAAATACTTGGGAGACCTGGCGGTCCTGCGGCTTGACCTTGCCAATGCCTACAGGTCAATCCCGCACAAGCTGGTGGAAACCGCACTCAACCGACACCATGATCAGGGACCTTATTCTGGACTATTAAAGCTGCTTCCGTCTGAAAGTCACCTCTGGAACATCTACATCAGCATGGCTTCGGCTGGAGAAGGGTATTATCACTGGATGCACCATTTCAGAGATCTTGTTTGACAATTGATGAAGAAACAATGGCAGGTCATAATGAGTGGGTGTGGCACAACAGGAGGGCAGAGACGGAGTAAACAATCCAGGACCTGGACAGGGGGAAGGAGATCTTAAGAGTTCTGAGTGTGTTTTAAAGGAAGTTCAATAAACAGAGGAAGAGTAGCGCTGAGTTGTGAAATTAAGGCCTTGTCCTCACAGAAACTTGCAAATGTAAACTTGCAAAAACAGTTTTGTTGCATACCTGTGATTAAGGGGCCTGAAAACACAGACTTTTGAAAACGTGTTTCAGAGTGGAGACTTTTGAAAACGTAACCCTTACGTCATCTTGTGGACAGGTGAAAACTGAGCTTTTTAAAAATGATGACGACCAGTGTTAGGGGTAACGAGTTACAAATTAACATATTACTGTAATGACATTACTTTCCTAAATTTAGTAATCATATTACTGTTACTACTCAAACAATTATGTCATTACTTGCATTACATACGTTTTGAGGTAGTTATCCAGTAGCGTCGCCTAGCCTGGGCAATCCGGGCTATAGGAGCCATATGCCATGGCCTATCCGATTTTAGTGTATTGTGTTTGTGTTAGGCATCAGCTTCCGGGATTATGGTTGTCACGCACGTCATATGGGTGTGGGCGTGGATAGTGCTTAAATAAACGAGGTAATATATTCACCTGTTCACAGGTATGGCGGCATGGAGAGGGGGTGATTTCGGGAGAAGGTATTTTTTGTTGACCGCATGTAACGCATTGAACGCACAGAACGCATGTAACGCATTGAACGTCAATACCATGTTTATGCTCATATCCTGTACTCTCATTACTTGTTTAACAATGGATGGATGACACTTGTGCTTTAGCGGTGGAAATAAATGATCAAACAAAGTTGACTGGAAGCCGGACTTTATTGTGCGTGATCAGCGAGTCAGCAATTTAATGCTCCCTAACTTCTCTCAGTGGCTTGAAATTTGTTATATCAACAAAAAATAACAAATAATCAACCACCACTTTTACGCATTACATCGAAAGTTGGAGAACTGAAACGCCAGAGACTTATCGCAACGTGAACTACAGATTGGTAGGCCTATGAAAACTCTCATTCATTCAAGCTGTGTATTGTTTAATGAAAAGCAGTTTTGAAAGACTGTTTGGGGCGTGTCCAATGGGGAACGCGGCTTGTAAAAAAGTTTTCTGAGTTGAATGCTGTCCTGCTTAACACTAGAACCGCCAAGGGGTATTTTTTACCCCCCTGGCGTTTTCAAATGTGTTTTTATTTGTGCGAATAAAGCAAAGCAAAACGTTTTTTTTCAACTCGAGCAAAAAATTCGCTTGACACTGTGGTGCAAAAGCCTATCAGCGCTGAGCTTGTCCGTACGTCACTAATATACTTACAACCGGACAAACATAAAAAATGTGTTTGGGCACCCAGAGCTCTATGACAATACGTCATTTGTATATAAAGACCGTACGAAAAAGGAGATCGCTTGGAGGGACGTAGTTCCTGGAGAACGGTGAAATTTCACCGAGCTGTGTGCGCCTCCGGATAGTATCATGAACCCAAACATGACGGCGTTTGGTATTCCGACATTTTTGGCCGACATTCTTTCACAACAGGTAAAACGCAGCAATAGTAGTTGTGTGTCATGGTTGATGACAAGTTATTTCATTGGAAGCCCCTCCTCTTTCCGGGAAGGGCGAAATTTCGCTTCGCTTTATTCGCGCGAGTTAAAACTAATAATCGAGCGTTCAAACTGCTGCGAGTGGAAACACGCCTTTAAGCCTAGTCTAGTGAAACACATTCTTCTAGTTAGAGCTCCAGACTAACCTTTTTCATCACTGTCCCGAAATAAAATTTTAACCGTCCCAAAATCAAAGTTATTTCTTTACTTTGTTATCATCTATAGTTTTTAGTTGTTAGTGGCATAATAAAAACATCCTCAAAAATTTTGAGGTAATACATTTTATTTATTTTGCTCCATTCAAAGAAATAGGTTTGAAACATAAATTAAAAGTAATCTGTAAAATGTAAAAAACAGAATTAAGAAAAATGTATTATATTATAAATATAACACAGAGTAGCCAGCCAGTGAACTACAGTAACAGCATAAGGAGCGCTCCGTTGTAGTCAGCGCTCAGTTCAGTTTGTCATTTGCTAAGTGATAAGTTAGTTGTCCTTGTTACTTGTGTAATCACAAGTAACTCAAAAGTTGCCGTAGCCTATGCGCTCAGAACCGGTGCGCAATGCACAGATTAATGGTAGCCTAAAACTAACAGCACACATATTTATACAATTTAAATAGCAAGCTTATTTATTTTCAACAACACATTATTATCCAAAATTAGTTTTCTTCTTCTATGATAATTAAGCTTGCTAATGAGCAGCAGGCTTTCTTCAACTCCCACCACAGTCCCCGTCCCCACATTCGACACCACTGCGTCATGGACCCCCTTTCACTTTTTCAACTTTTTTTTTTGACAATACAAATGCAAATGCTGCCAAGAGATTGCAAGCTGGAATGAAGTTTGCATTGAAAGCTCTCACAGTCTCGGATTTTTACATTTTTCTGGCCATTGTGCTCTACTCGGGGCTTGTGTCCGTGCATGAGGGGGGAAACTATTGGAGGAAGGACTGGCCATATAACTTCCCCTTCCCTAGAGACGCTATGACACCGGTCCGTTTTGAAGCTATCATGTGGTCACTGCATCTGAGCAAACCAGTAGAGGACGAGGCCAACGAAAGGAAGAAAGGGACTGCTGAATATGACACTGTTCAAGATCAAGCCCCTTTACACTGAACTGACAAAGGCCTGCATGTCCCATTTCCAGCCATACCAGAACATCTCGATTGATGAAAGAATAGTGGCATCCAAAGCAAGAATTAGTATGCGGCAGTATATGAAGGCCAAGCCCACAAAGTGGGGGTATAAGCTTTCTGTACTTGCCGACTCAAAAACTGCATACACATTGAATTTTTTTATTTATCAAGGTAAGAGCACGTTCACACCAGGTCAGGGTCTCAGTCTACTTGGTGGGGGCTATACACTGTTTGTTGACAATTTTTATTCCAGCCCTGCCCTTTTTCAGGAACTACGCAGAAAGTACATTGGTGCATGTGGGACAATTAGGACCAATAGAATTGGCTTCCCTCAAACCCAACGGAATGACCTCCTTCAAAAAGCAGAGAGGGGAGATTTGAGGTGGATTCGGAAAGACAATTTATTGTTTGTGAAATGGATGGACACACGTGAGGTCACAATGTGCTCTACTGTGCATGAAGCCTTTAGTGGACAACCGGTGAAAAGGAAGGTAAAGGAAGGTGGGGTCTGGCAGACAAAGACTGTGCCCATCCTTGATGCTATGGCTGACTACAACCGGAGCATGGGTGGTGTGGACTTATCGGATGTTTTGATTGGTTATTACAGTGTACACCATAAAACAATGAAATGGTACAAGACTTTTTTTTTCCATTTTGTTGATATTGCGGTGGTCAATTCTTTTATGCTTCACAAGGAACTCAGTAAGAACAAACACACCAAACCATATACACAGAAGAAATTCAGGGAGAAGCCATTCACAGAATTGGTGAGCTCTGCAAAACAGTCCGCACCACCTCCACCACCATACTGCATGCCAGCATTCTATGGTGATGATGCCAAAGCGTAACTGTTTCATAGATTGGCATGACATGGTCTAGGGTAATAAAAACATTTTTTTTTTGTTTATAATTTTTATTTTTTTATTTTTTGCAACCCACCCAAAGACACCATAACCTTTTTTGTTTTGTGATGTGTGGAATTTTTTACTTTTTCTATTTTTCTTGTTTATAGTTTAGTTTATTGTAAATATATCTGCTCTATTTTGAGTCTAACCTATTTTCCATTGTATGGTTTATTTGAATGGGAACATGTATAGAATTCTGGGTAAAGATTTGAAACTAAGTAAAAACAGTTGTATTTGGATGGAATATACACATAGTGAAATTATAGTGAAATAAAATAACTTTTGCTGTCTGGTACCTGAGAAAGGTCAAATGGCACTGATGGTACCCAAATGTGCCCAAAATGTGCCAAAATGTCTCCATTTGGAGATCCACATACCTGTAGTAAAAAACCCTCCAACTTTTGTTCACTTCATAGTATTTGCATCATCAATCTACACACTGTACTCATCAGATGTTTGGGTATAGTTCTATAGTGTTTTGGGGCATCATCTGCATAATTCCAATGAAGTATTCACTCTAAAACTTGAAGGTTTATTTAGGCGGAATCTTGAAATCTTACATTTATGCTGTGTTCTAGCTTCATTTACTCTGACACAGTAACATCCACATTTATTTATTTTCACCTCAGTAGAAGGCCCACAGGTGTTACCTTTATTTTGGTATTTTGGTACCAAGATTATCTGTATAGCTTTGTAATTTGTGACCTGACAAAAGGGCTTAGGGATGAAGAGGTTATTCGTCTTCAGACGATAACCGATTTTTTCTCTCTCTCCACACAGACTGCATGCAACCAAAGCCTGCTCAAACGTGATTGGTCAAATGGGAACCAGGGCGCTTACGATACCAAAATCGTGTGCTGTTGCCTACAGATTTTGTATTCATATACAGACATCTGTAAAAAGAGATGACTAAAACAAAGACGCTACAAGGTCATTTGCAAAGACAGCATACGGGTGAAACTTAAATTATGCATCTTGCGGTGTTCCTCTCTTGCAAGCTGCACTGGCTACACCGTAGGTGGAGGCCGAGTACTCGGATAGAGGAGGCCTCCTCCCCCTGCCACAGCCTCTGTGTGTGACTCTTTTGTAACCCCTGTCCTGAGGTAGGGCTCTTGGGGTCGCTGGCCTTTCTTTTGGATAAGGCAGATTTCTAACACAGGTCTTTGGCTGATACGCATGACTTGATTTTTGTTTCTCAGGTGTAAGAAACTACCCTTAACCACTACATATATCTGCCTGTCAAAACAGAAAGTGGGATCAAAAATCACCCCAGATTCTTTGCGTGGGATTAAATATAAGACGAGAGAGGGACAAGGTTTTGGGAAAAGTTATTTGTACCAGCAGGGAGGCCAAACAGCACCACCTCAGTCTTATCATTCAGCTGGAGAAAGTTTTTGGAGCCCTTGTCATTTGGTTGAAGAGGTAGCTACCTCTCAAACTGGTTGAGTACATCTGAGTACATGGAAAACAACCTGAGATCAATGGATGGAGGTGACATGAGATATAATGTCATCAATCTTGCTGATAAATCCATTTGTTCACAAGTGAGGGGACAATGGAGCAGCAATTTGGCCGTAGAATCGGAGTGGCGGGGGCGGTATTGCATTTGCTCTACTGCACCATTGTGATGAAAAGAGAGGTGAGCCAGAAGGCAAAGCTCTTTATCTACCGGTCAATTTTCGTCATGAAGGCTCGGTCAAGACCGAAAGAACTAGATCGGAGGTACAAGCGGCCGAAATGGGTTTCCTCAGGAGGGGGGCTGGCCCTTAGAGATAGGGTGAGAAGCTCAGCCAACCGTGAGGAGCTCGGAGTAGAGCCACTGCTTCTTTGTGTTGAAAGGAGCCAATTGAGGTGGTTCGGGCATCTGGTAAGGATTTCCCCTGGGCGCCTCCCTAGGGAGTTGTTTCAGGCACGTCCAGCTGGGAGAGGAAAACGCAGGACTAGGTTGAGAGCTTATATCTCCACACAGGCCTGGGAACACCTAGGTCCCCCAGGTTAATGTGGCTCAAGAAAGGGAAGTGTGGGATCCCCTTTTGGAGCAGCTGCCCCCGCGACCCGACCATGGATAAGCGGTTGAAGATGTTGATGATGATGTTTTCAAACTAGATGGGCTTCACTTCATGAAAGCAACCTAATATACCACCACTTGTCGTACAAGAGAGCTTCTGTCAACCAAACCTTTTTTTTTAGTTTACACACAAAACTTTTTATGCATCTCTAAAAAAAAATGACAGGTTTAAAAATGTTCTATTTAATACCATAGATGTAACATTTTGAATATCCAATATTTTTGTTTGTCAATGTTACTATTTGAACATAAATTGACTGTAATCTTAGTTCATCAATGTTATAATAAATTTGTTTGGTAAACTATAATTAAACATATGTATACACAAACCATACCAGCGGTGCGTGGCCCATCATAGGAGGAAGAGTCCTCTCCATTTCTGAAGATCTTCAGGGTAGGGTAGACTGACACCCCAAAACGACTGCAGGTCTCTGTGTTAGCTGTACAGTCCACCTGGTGGATAGGGGTGACAGAAGGATTTAGTTTTGAACTGACATATACAGTCAGGTTCATAAATTCTTGGATAGTGTCACAATATTTGGTGTTTGGCTCAGTATTCCACCACATTCAATTTGGTATGAAACTATGAAGACTTTAATGATGAGACTGAGGTTCAAGTGTAAACTGTCTACTTTATTTTTATGCCATTTACATCCACAAACCATGAACCATGTTGGTAATACAACCCTTTTTATACATACACCCCCATTTTAGGTGGCCAAAAGAAATTGGACAGATTCACAATCAAGCATAAAGTTATCACTTTTAGCACTTGGTTGGAAATACTACGCTGACATTCAATGACAATATGACGTCTGCGATAAATACACCTTACAAGACTGGGTTTATTTACTTGTGATGCTACTGTAGTCCTCTTTCCTCTTTAGCAAGCATGCTAAATTGGATTCAGTTCGAGTAATTGACTTGGCCTGTCAAGAACATTCCACTTTTTTACCAAACAAAACCTCATTGTCATGCTCAAGACGAAGCATCGTCCATAGTTTTAAGGCATATATTATGATATGATCAGATAAAATGTTTCTGTAAATTAAGTTGCTGTTGACATGAGTGACATCATGGTGCTCTCCAACCAACAATACGTGGAGCCCAGAGTAAATTAAACTACCTTTTAACACAGAGCCAGTCAAATGACTGCCCGTTAATTTAATGGGGACACATGACGCCACACAGCCACTAGATGTAGCATTCACACTACTCTTCAGCCGACCAATACATCACATCAGCCGTCAGAAGAGACAAGAGACAAGACAAATGTGCTGCTTTGGACACATAAAGGAACAATTTCAATGATGTCACAGAGAAACGGGTGTATTGGTAAATGTATGCTTTACGCTGCTCAATAATAGTGAATTTATATAATCGCACCATACTGAATTTTCTTATTTTTTTCCAAATTCAAATGTATTTATTAGGATAAACCCCTTGAGTATCACTATCTCATTTTTGAGGGGGTCATAACATATCACAAAATACAGTTATCAATATGGCAATGTACAGACAGATAATAATAAAAATATTAATAGTTAATGAAAATCTAGAGAACAGTACAACCACAAGGTGGCCAAAATTGCCAATAATAGATAAGCAGTAGAGTGTGAGTGGATCACCAAATAAAAATACACTCAGTTATAAACATCAGGTATATAGTGAAAGCTTAATTGATAACCGGAGCAGTCCATCTCAAAGTCAGAAGACAGTCAGAAGGGTGTGGGCATACTTAAACATACTCAGACCTTGTTAAGCCGACAAGGTCTGAGTATACAGCGTTTTGATAGACAACATCACAATAGTCAAGAATCAGGAGTATATAAGTTGGGATGCAAGTTTGAACACTGTGTGTAAAGCAGTTTTGAGATCTATGTAAAACATTGATTTCAAACTTTATGTAGGACATAATCAATGTGTGATTTTAATGAGAGTTTGGAATCAAGGCATACACCAAGATATGTAATTTTATATAAGAATATGGGAAGACAGTTTAATAAACCTGTTTTCTAATCGAAGAAATAAAGAAGAATTGTATGTTTTAAATAGCTCTCCAGCACTTAATTAAGGGGAGTCTTAAGGAGTGTAGAGGAAACATATCCTCACATACCTAGGGGGAGCACCAACCACCATTCAAGGTATGTTCTGGGGCCCAGCAATCCAGCACCACTGTTTTGAACTTCAGCTGGTAAAATTTTCCTAAAAGAAAAGTAACTGCAGGAAGGAACTATTGGTGGGTCTGCCACCTACAGACCAAAAACAAATACGGAGGAAAGGACGGAGACGGAGGCAACATGGTAGAAGCTGCTGGTGTGTCGTTGTTTTGAAACCTATGTCGTCGTTTTGAAACCTATTTAATGCCGATTTACACAATTTCTGTTGGAATCAGCATCATTAATAATCGAACCAAGCAAAATAAAGTCATGCTCTGTCATGAACTAAGAAAAGTGAGGATTAAAATCCAAAACTTGACTTAAATGAATCAAATCAGTGAAATGAAATGAAACAAATCAGTCGGGGCTAAAGCGGTTCCATAATGGTCAATTCAAGTTCAGGTAATCAGACTAATTCGAGACAGGTTAAAGTAGCCAGGATAATTGTGTGTGCACGCTATTCTTAAGCAGCCCTAGAGGTTGAACATGGATCAAATCAAAACACCATAGCAAAAAGCAATGGTGAAGAGAGAGCAGTGATGTTCACGGCCACTGAGCAGCTCTTAATGTTAGAAATATAGAAAGAAATCAAACGTATAATAACCAAAAAAGGGAATACAACTGCCATAAACAAAACAAGATAGAAAGACTGGCCATAAATTGCTGATCGACTGAATGTGTAAGGCGAGTCAAATATAATCTAATTAAACCTTGGGCACAATAAATTAAAAGTGAAAACGGTAAGAACAGAAAACCTTAAGCTTTGCCCACCACCATATTTTACAATTAGGTCATTTAAGCAGACGCTTTTATCCAAAGCTATAGGAAGAAAAAGTAAGAGCAACTAGTGCTGATGATGTCAAACAAGGACAGAATAAAAACTATGTTGATTACAGCGGGTAATGGTGTGATGGTGTCCTAACAATAACACAATTATTGTAAAAAAAATTACACGTACTGTACCAGTTCTGGATAGCTTTCACCTTATCCACTTGCGGACGCACCTCTCCTCACCCTAGTTGGTAACCCAGGTACCGTGTCTCCTGCCGTGCCCACTCACATTTAGAGGGGTTTAGCGTCAATCCTGCATTCTTGATTACCAGTAATTCTTGAAGTACCAGTGACAGATGTTGGACATGCTCATCCCGTGTGTTGCTGAAGATCACCACGTAGCGCAGTTGTGGCTACTCCGCTACAGTAGCCACAACCCTGAAGGACCCTGTCCATCAACCTCTGGAAGGTGGCTGGTGCTCTGTGCAGCCCCAATGGCATCACAGTGAAGTGGAAAACACTAGCCGGTGTTTGGAACGCAGTATATGGTCTGCACGACTCCTCAAATGGCACCTGCCAGTAACCCTTACACAGATCCAGGGTGGTAATGTACTTGGCAGCTCCAATTTTCTCCAGCAAGTCATAGATCCTTGGCATCGGGTAGGTGTCAAACTCTGAGATGGCATTGAGCTTCCTGAAATCAATGCAGAGAGAACCATCCTTCTTGAAGACGATGACCACTGGACTGCACCACTCTGAGTTAGAAGGCTCAATCACCTCAGGCTTCAACATCTCCTCCACCCCCTGCCGCAGTTTTTTAACTAGATGTTGTGGCACACGGTAGGGACGTTGGCGAATTGGTCGTCCATCCTTTAGGCGAACAACATGCTCCACGAGAGTGGTTCTCCCAGGACTGGCAGCAAAAAGGGAAGGAGTCTTCTGGAAGACTTTGAGGAGCTGTTCTGCTTGCTCTGGTGCAAGATGGGCGAACAGGGGAGGAGCAGTGGCAGTGCCAGGTTTCAGTCCCACCTCTTCCTCCACTTCCATGTCCACCTCCTTCACCATCAGAGCCTGCCCTGGAGCGGCGATTGGAGACTCCTTCCACTCTTTCAATAAGTTTACATGGTAGGTCTTATCTGGGTGATGGATCTCATAAGGGACCGGACCTATCTTGCGAATGATAATGTATGGCCCTTGCCATTTTACCAGGCCGCTGGGAATGCAGCCTTGTGCGCTGCCTTGGAGGGCGAGCTACATTTTTACGACTAGCCATCCCACTTCTGACACCAAATGTGGCGGGGTTTTCTTTTAAACTCCTCAAAAATTGGGAAAACACAGGCGTAGTCGACAGGACAGTGATGGTTTTTATTAAGTCGGCCTCCAAATGAGCAAACAGTGAGAAACAAAAAAAAATCCAAAAGAAACAAAACTAAAAATAGCGGGGAGCGGGGAGTGAGTGTGGGTGTATGTGTGTGAGTGCGCTGCCCGAACTCAGTGACGGACCTGCTCTGTCACAGCCAACATTAGAGTGCAAAAACAAATATAGAACTGAATTGCAACACAAATCCCACATTGAACACAAGAAAGGGGCAGGCTTAGTCCTTTCATCTCTCATCTCATCTCATCCGTTTATCCGAAATCGGGTCGCGGGGGCAGCAGCTCCAGCAGGGGACCCCAAACTTCCCTTTCCCGAGCCACATTAACCCGAGGGATCCCGAGGCGTTCCCAGGCCAGGTTGGAGATATAGTCCCTCCATCTATTCCTGGGTCTTCCCCGAGGCCTCCTCCCAGCTGGACGTGCCTGGAACACCTCCCCAGGGAGGCGCCCAGGGGGCATCCTTACCAGATGCCCAAACCACCTCAACTGGCTCCTTTCGACGCAAAGGAGCAGCG
>JAOEHI010002598.1:0-11517 GCA_025447815.1 Percopsis transmontana
CTGCCGCTCTGGCGGTTTGCACCCAACTCCCCACACCGGCCCCCCGTAAACCTTCACCCACCCCGCCCCCCCCCCCCCCCCCTTCCCCCAAACTTGGTGGACCTTCTGTAAAGGAAGGTCCACCGTTACGTTGAGTACGGCTGGAACGCAGTACACACAGGCTTCATACAGTTTGTACAATGACGTTTCTCTGGAGCGTATACGTGAGAAAGTGAGGATCAACTGTGTGCTCTGAGAATACACCGAACAGCATGAATGAATGACGATGTAGACACCACATACTTGTGCTTGTGTAGCCAAGCGTTATTAAATCTACATTTCCCTGGCATCGTGTATTCTCTAGCTATCCACCGACACGGGAAAGCCGATCCAACTAACGTTACCACAGGCAACTGACGTAAGGGCGTAGGCAATGTGGCGAAGTCTCACTGGAGCCTTGGATATACACAGAAATATTTTTTACAGGCCAATGACTAATGGATAGATGTCATAAGTGTTTACACTGGAATTAGTGTTATTGAAACTCATTTCCATGACTTTCGGAAATGTTTTGCGTCAATACTTTTCCAGGCCTGGAAAGAACCATTTTCAAATTCTCTGACTTCATGACCGTACGAACCCTGCATGAAGCTTTTGTGAGTATATTTAAACTTGTGCAGCATTTGTACAGCATTGTGTGTTGCTAATGTACCCGTCTTCTTGCTGTGGTCTTTCTCCATGCGCTCCAAACTCTCCAGCAGATAGTCCACCTTGTTTTTAATCTGACTCAGCTCTCTCTTGATGGTCTGTAGCTCGTCCACCTTCACTAGAGAGAGAACAATGGAGGAAAGAAGAGAAAGAGACGGCAGAAATAGGGTAAGCCAACGATAGTTAAAAGAAAAATCATAGTATAACAAACAATTTCATTCTTTTTCCCCAACTTTGAATGAAACAAAAGGTTGGCTACATAAAGTAACACAAAGTTTGAATGTAGTCCATGAAAGTGCATTGTCAAAAGATTTGACTTTTTGAGCCATGAACCTAAAACTAAACGTACTAAACTAACTAACAGCAAACTGGAGCCAACAGTGTTTATGCATCTACGCAACCCCCGGCCAGCTCCGGTGTCTACAGGTGCAGTACTGGTGCCCCCCACTAGATGGCCCCCCCACACTTACTGGCTCGTGATGAGGAGGCGCGCTGGCTGCTCTTGGAGGAGGAGAAGCTGGTCTTGGTGCGCCGGCTCCCGCCGCCGCCTCCCCCGCCGCCCCCCCCGCTCACGCTGACACGGGGCCTCTTGGAGGGGATGACAGCTCGCGACATGGGAGGGGGGGGCGGGGGTACGCGGGACGGGTACGAGTAGACCCTGGAATCAAGCGCACCCAAAACAAACGTACACATTGAGCCTGCAGCAGAAGGCTGGTTACACCATTAGACCTGCTGCTTACTATACAACACACACACACACACACACACACGATGTTCCTGCTCACCTGTCGTAGTAGTCTCTCTGGAAGTCGTAGTCCAGGTCAAAAGAGGAGCTGCTGCTGCAGACGTCAAGTGGGGAAGCCAAGGTCAGTACACGGCCTTAAGTTAAACACGTCATAGCTAGCTTCCCCCCTGTAGTAGTAGCTCGCCGCACAGCTAGTAGCTCGCCGCACAGCTAGTAGCTCGCCGCACAGCTAGTAGCTTCTCACCTGTACATGTCTCCGTGCAGCGCTAGCTAGCTCGCCGCATAGCTTAGTAGCTTCTCACCTGTACATGTCTCCGTGCAGCGCTAGCTAGCTCGCTGCACAGCTTAGTAGCTTCTCACCTGTACATGTCTCCGTGCAGCGCTAGCTAGCTCGCCGCACAGCTTAGTAGCTTCTCACCTGTACATGTCTCCGTGCAGCGCTAGCTAGCTCGCCGCACAGCTAGTAGCTTCTCACCTGTACATGTCTCCAGCAGAGCGCTTGGTGGTCTTGGAGCGGTGTGGTTTGGGCTCCCCGGCCAGGTTGATGTCTGTGGAGACACGAGACATTGCGGTTGTTATAGAGACACACCATCACGGTCTCGTGCCAGTCTCGTCTGACTAGACTAGTGAGTTTTCCTTCCCCGCGATTTACGCTTAATTTGCTCAACAATAAGTGTTTTAAAACCCAATAATATGCATTTCCATGTGGCAGTACAACACTCCACCCAGCAGGGGGAGCCGTCACCTTACCGAGAACCTGTCCAACGATCATGCGGCCATCCTCGCCGCCCACGGCGGCGCGGGCGTTCCTCTCGTTGGCGTACTGCACGAAGGCGAAGCCCTTGTGCACGGAGCAGCCCACGATCTTGCCGTACTTGGAGAAGATGGCCTCCACGTCGGCCTTGGTGACCAGCAGCGTGTTCAGGTTGCCAATGAACACCCGCGAGTTGAGGGAGCGCGGGTCCGTCTTGTTGGTGACGTTGCTGGCCATCAGGCTGGAGGTGGTGGGTGACCGACTGTAACAGGGACGGAGACAGAGAGAGAGAGAGAGAGAGAGAGAGAGAGAGAGTCCCAGTTTAGGTTGGCAGAATCAACTGGTGCCTGAGAAACAGCTGCTGCCCCGTGAGGAACCCCCCCCCAAACGACCTGAACAGATTACGCAACAGTGGTATCAAAATGCACAGCTCTTCACTTCCGACAGCAGAGTTGACATCCCACCAACCACCCACAGGGGGAGCTATTTCCAAAACACCTGGTCTAGATGTCAGTGGGAATAGAAACCCATGGAAACCTACATCTGATGCTGCATGGTTCCTCTCAGTTAAATAAATGCAAGTGATCCCCCTATAGTTTGTAAGATGCAACCACCACACCAGAAATGTCCACTAGTCTCATTCAGTGCAGTTTAACACTGACATAGTACGACATCCAACGAGCAGAGAGACATTAACCCAACTGAAAACATCGAAGCAATAATTACATTTAAAAAAACAGTAAATGCACAATCAAATGTTCTATTATAAAATACATTGATAGATGGAGCCAAGCGTGGTAACCATATACATGTCCTACGCCAGAGAACGCAGGTGTGCATGTCTAACTACTGGGGGTTATGCATGTCAAGGGTCAAGCTGCCAAAATGTGCACGTTGGGCTCCATGTCTGACACACCGCCAGGGCAAAGTGAACATTGCACGTTCGGCACTGCGAGGGCGCTGGATGAGAGGGGCTCCACGAGGAGGGGCCCACCAGGGGGGTTGCGGGGCCCACCGACAGCAGCACTACACAGGGGGTCAAACAGTAACAGCCAGCGGCGGCGTGAGAACGGAAACATCACTCACTCCATGGCAGCAGGGTGCGGGCTGTCGTCGGGCGGTCGTCGGGCGGTCGTCGGGCGTGCGACACTAGGCACCGGCGTGTACGCTCGGGTGGGGTGGGATGGGGGTGGGGGGGGGGCCCCGGTGTCTCTCAGCAAAATACAGCAGCGCCCTCTCAGAAGGTTGACCTTCGGACGTCCTCCCTCAGCCACTCACACTGAGGTAACAAAAGACAGGGGCTCCGTCAGGCTGGACAGGTGTGCGGTGCCACCAGGCCTCACCTGGGTGAGGGCACGGGGCAAACATTAGAGCATCACATTGTCGCCCGGCGTGGGTCCAGCGACCTCACGGCTGCACACCGGGGACTCCCAACGGGGGTCGGACATGTTGGTCACACCTACTGATAAGTGTGTGTGTGTGTGTGTGTGTGTGTGCATGCCTGTGGAATAGTAACCTACTGTGCTTAGGCAGAAGATGGCTTACCATGCGTGTTACATGAGGCCAATAAGTGTGAATAAGGCGCACCTGCAACAATAATCAGCACCAAATACAGCATTGTGGATTGAAGCGGCACGGGACCCAGCGATTACATGCTTACATTGGGTGTGTGGTTATAATTTCGAGGGCGAGAATCACAAAAGGTGACAATCGACGGAAAGGCTTTAGAAAGTCATCAAGACTTCAGCTTTATGGTTGTTTTTACATAAAACCAATGCGTTTTATCCACCGAGGCCAGACGTTTGGCTTGGCTATTTGAAACGTTAAATGCACGAGTTGTAAAAAAAGGTCCCATCTCAGATTTTAGTTAATTGTGATGTAATTTAATGCCCGTAACATTGCTTCTTTTACCTTTTCACAGTAAATTAAGCTTAATGATCACATGGTAATTATATTCAAATACCGAAAATGTTTAATTTTTATGCAAACCAGCAAAATTTCCTGCAATTGTAATATGATTATCAATGACGTGTATGCAAAACAGGAATAATCAAATTATTTCTAAACTTTGTGTTACTATATATTTATATTTAGCGAACTTTAATGTTTGTTTAGGACACAGCAAACTATGGGGACATTTCAGAGAAAACTTAGGAATCCTTATGCACCACAATAAAATATGAAGGTTTTAAACAGACTTGATTGATACGTGACAATAGGGGAGGTGTAATGAATGCTTGGTGTTTAATCTGAATACGGTCACGTGTTCCGTCCAATGTTGCTAATACCTTACTGGTAACATTTTTTACATTTAGACATTTAGAAACTAATTAATTATTAAATAGGCCTCCATCTTAGAACAATAACCACCAAGATACAACGCATCATATTCTTTCAGAATTATAATTCTTTAATTGATGTGCTCTCTGTGGATTTAACAATACTGGGGTTATTGGCAGTATAAAGATCCCGAAATCCAAAAATAGAGGCTCTTCAAAATGGAAACTGAGCAGGAAAAATATCCCTTCCAAAAATATCATAGTGAGCAAAATGTGGAAACCAAAACGGGACCTAATCCATACAGACTATACCTGCTTAGCCACAACACCATGCTTTATATATAAAAAACAAAAACAAAAAAACAAAAAAAAAACAGGCCGCAAAACCAGCCAACCAAACAGCACCAAAAATACTCAATGCCTGCTATTGACAAAAACCCGAGAGCTGCAGATACAGGTAGTGTGCCGCAGTAAGAAAGCCGAGAGGAATGGGATTAAAGCAAATCACACCCAGCGCCATGAGGGGCTACCACTGTTAGCCAGCTAGCTGGGATGGCGCGGCTAAAATGCGAGACAAAAACAGCAGGTTGCGTAAAAAGTACGATATATTTTTTGGAATGATACACTTTGAAAAGCTTGCAAAAGGTTAAAAAAAAAAGTAACGTGCGACTACTAAAGGGAGTCCAACTGCAGCAATGCTAAAAACATTGTTCTTTAAAGATAGTTAGCAGCTAGCTCTCTGGTGCATTCCCATTCGTTAGAGGAAAAAAAAAAAACATCGTTGAAAAAACAAAATCCAAAAACAAAGGAAAAGGAAGGAAAAATGGGAAAAATGTCTGGAAACAAAATACTCACCGGGAGCTTTAAGAGTAAAATGACTTGATTTCAGTAAAATCTTTCTCAAAGTGTTTTAGTCAGGTCTTCCGTTCAGACCCGCTAGCTTCTTCTAGCTACACCGCTAGCAGTAGCTAAAGGGGATCCGCGTTTTGTTCAACTGACGTCACGTCGTTTCACGTCACCCTTCTATGGCATACAATCGAGGCCAAAAACGTCTAGATTAGAATATGTCGACTGCACGAGTAATACTATCATGCGTCCACACCATATACTATAAATAAAGGTCCACACGTAAAACATTGAATTCTACAGTCGGTATAAAAAATATGTAGTGTTTAGACGCCATGACATCTTACACCCAATCAGTACACTTGGATATGTACATCTGCATTTTAATAAGGGAGTGTGACAATTACATATTCATGAAGCGCTTACATGTATTACACAACGTAGTGTCCGTGGACCCGTGACATAGCCTACCCGTCTACATGGTGATACATAATCTTCACAGAGATTTTCTCAACATAAACGTAATAATCATCTGAGATTATGTGACCGTGATGTAGACCTACACCCCTATCTTCACATGAGGCGCATCAGCGATTCTGTGCAAAGTTTTACCTCGTTTCGTTGAGGCTGAACGCAGCAGTAGCCTACGTGGCCAGGGTCTGCATTGTCGAGGATGGCTCAGCGACATTTTCTATTAATTGTTAATAATTAATTAATTAATTAATTAATTAATTGTGAAACTGTTTTTGCGGACTGTGGACGGAAGATGAATTTGTGTTGTGTGGGTAGGCCTAGGTTATGCACGAAAAACATTTGTTCCTTTTCCTTTTTCAATTCAGTGCACAAATAAACCGACTAAATTCTAAATTAAGGACACATCCACCAAAAAATTAAATAAAATAAAGATGAAAGCGTATAATAGAACGATATAGCTGTTTTTCAGATTATAGAAATTGTCTGGCCGTTACATTACATAGGCCCTACCCTACACGACCCAAAACGTCAAAGATTGATTATTTCCCCCCTGAAAAGTTACCATTTCGGTGATACTTTTGTTCTGGCAGCAACAAAGTCCAGTAGCACCTGTAGACCCATGCTGTCTCATCCCACTAAAATGGTATCAGGAAACAGCAACAACAATGAGCGTTTGTATGGTAGGCTACATTTGGTGTTGCTGCTGCAACTATGCAGATTATTATATATAATCGTATTTTTTGGGCAGGCACACCTATTTTAATTTTACAAATAGTAAATAAAATGTAGCTTATCAGATTTAAATAATGCTATGTTAAGCAAACCTGGCTTGTTTGATTGCTTGTGAAAGGTCGTGCTGGCCCATCGGTTTGGAACTTTCTGAAATTCCCCCGCTTCTAAATGGGCCTGTAGTCTAGGTGCTTTTTATGACCTTAAGATGTTTGCTTGAAGCAACAATGATGGGTTTTATTAATTTTGTATGAGGTTGCATTTTTCTGTTTTCTGTTTGGCACAGTCTGCCGTGGCTAAGGGGGCCCTTGACTTCATAATCTGTCCGAGATGAGGTTGTCATATTACGCACTGATATGCGCTGTGTAGTAAAAGATCAAATATAAATTCCCCAGTTTTATATAAAGCTCACAACAGACTTGCTCCTTCCAAATGCATTTATGTCTGCTTCTGCTTTTCAGTAAATATCGACCTCTACAGGTGATATATTGCCAATTCGGCTTTTTAAGGTGAACAGTAAAACTCAAGTAGGCTACAAAGCCTCAATTCCTACCGTCTGTAAACGTCAAATATTTACCCCGCGTACACGTAAACACATTGCGTCTGTAAACTACACGTAAAAAGATCGCTCCTTGCATGTAAAGAAATAACGTCTTTATTGGTCAGCATATGCATTTCAATTTACGTGTGGACAAGTGATATTTTTACGCGTGCAGGCGACATTTTCTAGACGTTTTTGGCCCCGATTGTATGCCATATGCTTCTTCTTTGGTGTTTTGTGTCGGCTGGCAAACAGCTTGAGGTGCAGTAGCCAACCTGTGGGTATTTTGGAAAATCCTGTCGTATGCAAAAACAGCCGTATGTCTGTGCTTACCTGAATGTATTTATCTGTTGTGAGTTCCAGCCCAATTATTTCCCTTTAGTAATGCTAGTTTTGTGGTGAAATGCAGTAGCGTAGAATTTATATTAGGGGCACTGCAGGGATATATTGTGGAAGCGATTGTGTTTCCCGGAGTAAAGACTGCTTTTCCCATGAGACCCATTGCCTCGTCGCCAAGAGACAATAGAAAAAGAACAGAAGACATTTTTTCTTTAATTTATTTTGTATGTCCATGTGCGTCAACCAGCCTCTTGGCCTGTACATTATGAACAATGTAATCAATAAAGGGTTTATCAGATTCGTTTGTATGACTTTATTTATGTATGTATTTATTTAATTGCTAAGATAGAATAAGAACATGAAATGATTCTCAAAGATCATGTTGCACGTATAATGAATCGGTTAATACATTAATCTTAATTGTCTTTGTAGTTACAGTTATAGGTAATTCTTATTCACTTGGTCCGCGTAGTCAGTGTAGCGGATTTTTTACCTTCCACAGCCACTTGGGGGCAGTCTGTCACACTACCGCGACGCAGTGCTGCAAATTGCTAAAGTCGAATAAACTTTACGTAAAGGCAACTAATGAGCGAAATGGTGGATTAACTAAAAGCCCTAAAAGCTTTTAGCACACTGAATAAAACGTTCTACCGTGTGACGACATCTGCAGATTCTCATCAGATCTCAAGGAAGTGTTCAATATAAGAAACTATAGGCTATGTATGTATGTATGTATGTATGTATGATTGCTCGAATTCGAGCTCCTCATATTGTCTCGGCTTTTTAGTACCGGTGCCGGCTTGTGTAACTGTTTAATTGCATTTCTAAAACATAATAATTTCGATAAAAACGGGGTCTGGTCTTTGTTTTCAAAACCCTTCAAGGGTTCGTCGTTTCTTTTTTCATACAGTAATCCTCCAGCTGGTTTGATTTTAGACTAAATCCTACAGGACGTGTCTACCAAGATCCTCCGCCGTTCTACCTACAGTAACAGTAGTATAGTAGGCAAGTTATTATCAATATTAAAATATTGTTGCCTTCTATGAAGGTAGTTTCATCTCAGTTGGGAAGTAATTATAATGGGAAATACTTTATATCTGGAAGTCTATTAGAACAGTTATTAGTTTTTACGCTGCCAAACTAAATGAAAACATTATGCAGTTAAGAAATCCGATTGGTCACGTGAGAAACCAGCATATTTTTCCAGCATAAACTAAACTGCAGACTAATGATGAATTTAAAAAAGTGGTGTCGCCAGTTAAAGAGCGTCCGTGACGTCACGTGACGCGACTAAGCACGGGGGGTGGGCGTGACCGCGGGTTGGGAAACGCGCACGAGCCGCGGGCCCGGACAAACGGACATCCACTCGGTCGCCGCGGAAACAGGTAAGGATTCGACTTTACATTTCCCAGCTGCGTTCTTATGCACGGTGCTTGGCGCGGTCCAAACGGCTCTCCCGACCCGCTCAACGCGTCAGAGAACCAGTGACGATCCGTGTTCATGAGGTTTGTACGCGGGCCGCGAGCGTGCTGAAAAGTGCCCGCTGTATGAACTCCTATAGCCTGGTCATCTGCGGGCTGTCGATACAGTAGGGCTACTGTTGATATACCGTGTGCTCAGAAGTGACTCAAGTTATCACCCGGGGGATTGACAGCGAGTTTTTTAATTTGCGTTGACATCGTTCCATATAGATCGATGCATTGATGTGTGGTCCTACAGTAGACCTATACGTATCAATAGGTGTATTGATACGTACGTCATCAATCGATGTAATGGTACCGTGAAGATTGCTCTTATTTAGGGTTAAGAACACTATTTTTTAAACTAGCCTACAGCACAATGCTGTAAACAGCCAGCACAAGTTGTGCAAGAAGTGCTAATAAATATTCTGAGATGAACTCTTACCCAAATAGCCCCCCCCCCCCCTTTCCACTCTGATTCCTGTCATGTAGCTGGAATGGCGGGAGGTGGGGGTGAAAATATGACTTGGTGATAGCCCAACAGATGAGGAGGTTTGCTTTAATCATTAGTGTCAGTCGCTCAAACGGACGTGTGCGTGTTCCCAGTGTAGCCCGTGTAGCGTGTATCATGATGACACTCGATTGACTCACCTCGGCCGACTGGCGGTTATGGGCGCGTTAAACACGGGTCACTAGTGGAGGAGAACTAGTAGAACTAGTTAGGACCAAATATCTGACGGCAACTTGTTAGTGATTACGGTAGTTAACCTGCAGCGGGTTTTGTCTTGGACCACAGATCACTCGTGCGTCTCTCTGCCGCGTGGGCCTACTCTTCGCGAGCGTTGGAAAAGTGATGATTCTTCAAGAGAGCTATTTTCCTTGGCCAGGGCTACTGGTCTCACCCAGAGGTGACATAGCCGGCTGTCACGGCCCGTTCTAACCGTCAGACGTGGTGTAACTGCCGCACGACAGTGTGTGTGAAATCATATTCACTGCAGGAATGAGTTCATCTGACAGATTTAAGCACACATAATGTGTGCTGTTGTTAGAGCTCCTTGCGTACATGCTGAAGAGTTATTACTGAGTGTATGTGTGTATATATTACTGAGTGATCTGTGTCCAAATGGTGATCATAAACTTTAGAGACAGTTTTATTTGTTATTTTTTATCTTAAAATGTAACTTGATTGATAACATTAAGAGACCACTGCACATTAAAAAAAAATTATGTATACTATCTATATATATACATATATATACTGTGTATATATATACAGTACAGGCCAAAAGTTCCTTCTCATTCAATGTGAATGAGAAGGTGTGTCCGAACTTTTGGCCTGTACTGTATATATGTGCCTCTGTCTTAGAACTCTCAATTGAAAACCATTTGTCACCAACCAATCAGTGTCCAGGTCCAAGTGTCTGTCATAGTCAAAGTCATCCAATATTCCAACATATGTTTGTTCTGATTGGTCGATTGGCCTGCTAACGATTAATGAGGCAAATGGTAGCGGTGGAGCTTGCAATGTAGAGACGGTTTTAACAACCAGCTGGATTCATTTACATGGCTCTCTTTCTTCCCCCAGTTAAGCTGCACGTCCTCGGGACAGAAATGCCCTTTGCTCGTGCGTCTGTATGTTCATTTTACTCATATGAGGATTGTCTCTCCCATGTTTGGGTTCAACTGAAAAGCACAGATTGTAATTCAGGAACCAAAGTGCTCATTGTTGAGACAAGTACACATTTGCTTGTCCTGAAATGCCACAGCTGTGTTTGACTAACCTCAGTAAAGACACCACACTGCTGGTTCTGCTAGCTAAATTAAGGCTTTGTGGGATGCTTTTCTTAGCTTAACTGTCTCTTCTTCTTGGATTTGTCCCAGTGTCACTGTTAAATAGACACTGCTGTAAAGAAATCCCCCCATTTAGACTGGCTGGATTTTATACCCTGGTCTCCCTTGAGAAATGCCAGTGAGTTTATTTTATTTTTAATTGGTTTCTTGCACAATATAGAGCAGAGCATTTCAGTATGGGTTTGGGACCGCCAAGGGGTTTATTCTATATATTAAATGTTTATATATTTTCATGTTGTTAATCATTTTGGTCAGGCTACATTTGCATAAAGTAGAGGTTCATACAGATGTGAACCTCTACTAATTCAGATTAAGCCACAGTTCCCATGACGACGCGCTACGTGACTCTCTTGGGGAGAACTCCAGGCATTTACGGGAAGAATCATAGTGTAAACCAGAGTATACCAGGAAGCTATGGGCCTCATATGCACCGTATGCACCGCGTATGGTCTTGGTGGAGATGCTTATTGGCCTGTTGTAGCCATGGTGTATCCATCACAGAGTCTGGCAGTCGTCGCCTAGTAGAGGGAATTCAATCCAATGAACACTCATGATCCATCCCCTCACTGCTGTGCGACTGGCGGACCAATGAACACTCACGATCCATCCCCTCACTGCTGTGCGACTGGCGGACCAATGAACACTCACGATCCATCCCCTTACGGCTGAGATGCTCATGACGGCATAGCGAGGAACAGGAAATGAGGGCAGAAGTGGCAGCTTGTCATATTACAGTTACAATGAGGTCATTTAGCAGACGCTTTTATCCAAAGCGACATACAATCACATGGTGCTATTACATGGAGCAGGTA
>JAOEHI010002599.1:0-11516 GCA_025447815.1 Percopsis transmontana
TTATTCAAAATAAGGCTATGTCACATATGCAAAATCATATAACATTGATTAAGTAAGCTAATATAATCCTTCAATATCCAACCACAACCACCAAACACCCAATATTATTAGTGCATTCTTTTTACTTAAGCTTGATCATCAGTTGTCAACAAGGTTATTTAAATAAAACAACTCAAGAGATAAACAAAAGATAAGAGATTAGAAGTATGAAAACAATATGAAAATAATACCTAAAAGCATTTTTTCACCATCTCAAAACACTCACAACATGGAGCGCTCTAAAGCCAGAGTGAAATGGCTGAAAAGTGTCATGTAATAAATAATCTGCTATGCTATAAAAAAATCTCTAAACCTTTTGGAGATGAATGAGAGATTTGAGAGATGTCAGACATTCTGAGAATGTAGAGACTTGGGGCATTTTTAGGGGGTAGGGGGTTATCCATAGCTGTCTTACTGCAAAAGCTGTTGGCAATTCTAGGGGTTCTAGGGGGTTAATGTTGGAAATATATTTTTAACAAGGCAGCAGGTGAAGTATATAAATGACACTGTTTTGAATCAAGAGCTGTAATTGTGTGCCGGAGGCAGTATGTGCGAGCCGGAGGAAGACGCAGGCAAGCGTGGGAGCAGTAACGTTAAACGCACAAAGCGTATATAAAAACTAAAACACACAGGGTAGTCGGAAAAACATCTGCGAGTAAAGAAACAATGACCGACAGTTTGCACCTGTGTGGGATTCATCCACCAAAGGTGTGCAGCCGGGAGGGGAGGCCCAGGGCGTACACGGGCCTGTGCACGGCAATAGTGACATGAGCCAATTTAGTGGAATTGCTTTTGTCTAGTCAGTCTCTAATCATATATAAAATAACATTTATATAGTAATACAATATTGTGATACAACTGTATTAGTTGTACATAATATGAATTGAACCTGAAATTGTTATTATTATTGTTATTCAGGAAGTATAATTTATCTTTATGACCCAATCTACTCTTTTCTCCCTCCAGATATCTCCATTGCAAAAAACATTCACTGCTGAGGTGTCAAACTAGGGTTCAGGCGCTACCTTCTGGCTCTGGGTAGAGCGTTGCAGAACTTTGTCATAAGATATACAATATATACAACTTTATAAACAACATTATCGGTATCATTAGAGCATTGTCATACTGTGGGCGCATAAGTGCATGTCTATGCATATGTATAATTTGTATGTTTATGTTCCGTGTACAGCGGTCAGATCAGGAACATAAAGCATCAGTGTGTACGGTGACAAAAGAGTTTGTCCTGAAATGGAGAAGCTAAAAAAGGAAAGGCAGACAGAAAGTCACTGTAATCAAGTAATGAACACAATATTTTATCGACCTATCTATCTCTATCTCTATCTCTATATATATATATTCTAATTAAGTATATATGTGTATATATATATAAATAAATAACTGGACAGCCTGGTCATACCTGATTATGTACATTCAATATTATGTACTATTAGTGAATTGAAGAAAAATGTGGGGATCTTTGCTCTATTAACGTACTGTACATGAGGAGTGTAACTTAAAACAGAAAAGCAAAGGCCACAATTGCAGCATATGGTATCAGCTTTTTTGATTATTTACCATGTGAAAAGATGAAAAATCAATCATGATGCTATATTTATTTGTTTACATTATTTGATAGCTTGCTATTGAAATCATTTGCATAAAACTGAACACTGTATACTGTAATGTGTTCAAATAGATATATGTTCATTTTACATTTATAAATAAAAGACACTTTCTAGTTTAAGTATTTGTATTTTCCATATTTGAGGTTTCAGGTGGGATTTGACTCGGACAAGCAGAATCTTGCATGCGAAAAGCAGGGTTAGTATAACCTGAATAGCTCGTAATGATGAGGTGTTGACAGATGTGTGTGTGTGTGTGTGAGAGAGAGAGAGATTGTAATCCATCTATGTCTCCATACAGGAGGAGACAGGTTCTTTGTGAGTAAAAGGGGAATCCTCACGTGTGTGTCACACACTACAGAATGTAGAGTGCCAGAAAGCATCAGGTTCTCATGAAAAACACCAGCCAGCCACTTCAGTCCATCCAGGGTCCACGTAGAACAGGTCCAGATATACACAAAGGAAGGTCCAGATATACACAAATGTTGGGGGACAACAGAGACTGCAGCCCCCAGGCAGGGCAGAAATATGGCTCGTCAAATGAAAATTGATAACAGACTGTGGAGTCTGCGTGTATGTTCAAGTCTGCATTTTGGCTTATATCTCAAAACAGTGTGGCCTACAGTCACAATTCTTTCAGAATCTCCATCTCTCATGTCATCTGTATCTTTGCTTCAATGGTCTTCTGCTCAATGTAACACAATAATACAAAGGCTTTTATAGAAGAGGCCCCACCCTTGGAATGGGTGGTACCTAATTTGGGTCAGCCTGTCAGTGCTCAGACCATACGCCGCACACTACATCAAATGGGTCTGCATGGCTGTCGTCCCAGAAGGAAGCCTCTTCTAAAGATGATGTAGGGACCTCTTGCCTACCAAAAAAGTCCACTACGGTCGGTTGTCCTGATGTTTGAAAATATTTATGATGCGTGTACTATGTAATCCAATGTCCAACATTGCAAGTAAGGGTTTATTTGTATCTCATGCAGTTCCTCATACACAGGGAACATTCAGATTTGTAAATACCAAACATAATTATTAATAATTCCACTTTCCTCCGCATTACACATTGCACGGTCAAAAAACCTCTCCTTCCTCTCCTGACCTCCTGTGCCCTGTTGAACCTGACCAAATTGGCAGTGCCCTCGCTACCCCTGGTGGCGGGAGTTTTAACAACACAAAATAATAAACATTAAACCAAATGGCTCTCACAGATGATGCACAAGAAAGCCCGTGTAACGGAGGCCAGCGGTACAGCAAGGTGCTGCGCTGTGCAGGGTAAACCTCACTCCCCGACGCCTTAACAGACGTGTTAGCGACAGATGCTAGGGCCCATTGGGTTTTAGCCTCCCTTACTAACACGTCCGCCTCCCACGCCGGGGATCTGGGTTCGAGTCCGGTACGGGACTAGATCGGTTACACCCGCAAACAGTTTGCTGAAGACAAGCAGACTAAAGGACATTGATTACTGGAACCATGTCCTGTGGTCTGATGAGACCAAGATAAACTTATTTGTTTCAGATGGTGTCAAGCGTGTGTGGCAGCAACCAGGTGAGGAGTAAAAAGACAAGTGTGTCTTGCCTACGGTCAAGCATGGTGGTGAGAGTGTCATGGTCTGGGGCCGCATGAGTGCTGCTGGCACTGGGGAGCTACAGTTCATTGAGGGAACCATGACTGCCAACATGTACTGTGACATACCGAAACAGAGCATGATCCCCTCCCATCGGAGACTGGGCCGCAGGGCAGTATTCCAACATGATAACGGCCCCAAACACACCTCCAAGACGACCACTGCCTTGCTAAAGAAGCTGAGGGTAAAGGCGATGGACGGGCCAAGCATGTCTCCAGACCTAAACCCTATTGAGCATATGTGGGGCATCCTCATACAGAAGGTAGGAGCGCAAGATCTCTAACATCCACCAGCTCCCTGATGTCGTCATGGAAGAGTGGAAGAGAACTCCAGTGGCAACCTGTGAAGCTCTGAACTCCATGCCCAAGAGGGTTAAGGCAGTGCTGGAAAATAATGGTGGCCACACAATATTGACACTGAGCACAATTTGGACATTTTCACTTAGGGGTGTACTCACTTTTGTTGCCAGTGGTTTAGACATTAATGGCTGTGTTATTTTGAAGGGACAGCAAATTAACACAGTTATACACTCACTTTACATTGTAGGAATGTCATTTCTTCAGTGTTACATTTACAGTGTTTAGCAGATGCTTTTATCCAAAGCGACTTACAATTAGTACATTTGTTAACAATTACATGGTGCCATTACATGGAGCAGATAGGGGTTAGGCATCTTGCCCAAGGATGCTTACAGGAAGGCCAACTCTAGGGCTTGAGCTCACAACCTTCTGGCTGGGAGTCCAACACCTAGACCACTAGACCATCCTGCCCCCCAGTGTTGTCACATAAAAAGATATAATCAAATATTATACTCACTGATTATACTCACTTCTGTGAGATACTGTGTATACATTTGTATATTACAAATATAAATAAAAGACACAGTTTAAGTATTTTTCATATTTGAGGTTTCAGGGGGGGTTTGACTTGGACAAGCAGACACTTGCATGCGAAAAGCAGGGTTAGTACAACCTAAATAGCTCGTAATTATGAGCTAATGCCACTAGCCTGTATGGACACAGGTGTTGACTTTGAATCTTGTACAGAACAGTAATTCAATTGTTACAGCAAAAGGTTGACAGAAAGGTAAGATAAGGTATCAAATACCAAGCATGCAGATGCATAGATGTAGATAGATTAATGTTCTGACTATATATAGTCAGAACATTAATCTAATGCAAAACATGGCTCGTTCCCTTTATTTTCATATAGCATATAACGTTATGCTATATGAAAATAAAGGGAACGAGCCATGTTTTGCATTTTATTATGCTGTTTTTTTTAAATAATCATTTGACAACTCCCTGAATGGCCAATGAAGTCAGCGCGGAGGGATCGTTCGTACTAAGCATCCATGGGAGGGATATATCTAACTACACACACTAGCCGTCCAGGACTTATTTCCGGGCAGCCCTGACGCTACGGTGGCAGCTGATCTCACCTGCCTGTAAACAATATAATAAACGCTAGCCAATATACATTTAATATAGTTTTCATAATCAGACCGCCTACGAATACAGGTTATAGGTTGATATTCATACGGTGCCTGAAAGTTCAACGGGAGAATGGTAAGTGCAGGATAGCGTTAACGTTAGCAGCCCTGCCAGCTAGCTAACATTAACACTGATCACACCACCCCTTGCTGTCATTGTCTGAAAGACAACAAGAGTATTTAAACCCCATCTGAACTAAGACAGTAACGCATTAGTATGTATATTATCATTTATTCTTACAAACTAGCCAACTCGTAAATGCAAAATTCAACAAAACAGTTCGCTTAGCCTGCAAGTGTAACGTTAGATCAAATAAACTAACAACGACGTAATGTGTAATTTGATTGTAACGTAAAGTTTTTCAATTCAAGGGTCCACGACTCTGTTTAATCGTTAACACCATTGCTGTTAAAATAGTTATGGGTCGCTTAACTACCTTTCTCTCATTCCAGATTTAGCTCGGGAGCGGTGATTCACAATTCGGATTTAACACCACAACTAAAGACTTTTGTCTTTTATTTTTTAACACATACTGTTACACCACCCGTGTTTAACTTGAGTCATTGTAGCACTGTATAGGCTTTTCAGTCGAGAGGGGGCGTGGTAGATAATGCTCTGCCGAGTAAGAATACATTGCTATTAGCTTGTAGTCAACAGCTGATGTAACTAGCTGCACTCGTTAACAGCGCCGTGTTCCATTTTGTCAACTGAAGGATCTCTGGGATGTAATTGTTACTCGAAGGTCCACAGCAGCCTGTTTTGCCGTGCCATGCGCAACAAGCCAGTAATGTTGCCAGTTGCCACGATTACATTAGGATACTGCTGAGCTCGGTAATAGTTGTATTGATTTGCAGCAAGAAACCATTATTGACGAAATTACCCATATCAGTTAATGTTTATACATATTTTCAAAAAGAGACGTACGACGTTTTCGATCCTTGACGTTGTTGCGTATTGCACCACAACATTGAACCGCAATCTGCTTCTCCCGAATGATCCTCTTTGCCACGCCTACTTCCCCCCCGTCACTACCACACTCTCCCCCCTGCATTGAACCAAACTATGCCTGCTGCAGTAGGCTGCCTGGACCCGCAGTGCAAGCTCAAGAAACATGCAAAATGTAAAACGTCTTCAGTGTCGGGGAGAAATTAACTATCGTCGTATTCGCATTAGTTAGTTGTTTTTGCAGACAGGAATGGGGCCATGCTACATTTCTCCTTAGCACTTAAATATTGTAAATCCTCCTTACTGTGCGCTTATCCAGATACGTCTTGCTTATGCACCATTCAGTTAGCATTAGTGCTGTAGGTAGGTTACTTCTACAGTCGGTCTCCCCCACTGCTCCTTGCCAAAAGTGAGGAATAACCCAGTTATTAAATAACATGTAAATGGACCAAGACAACACATGTCCTTACCACTCTGTCTTGTGTTTGATTTTTATCTGCTTGATTTTTTATTTTAAATGTCAAGTCATTGGGTAGATGAGGTCTCAATAATTGTGCTGGTCGTGTAGGAGCTGTCTTGCATTTTCATGTCTTGTTGCTGTTATTTTAGGTTAATTCAACTGCACTCTGTTCAGGCTTTTTGGTTGCATTAGCCAGTTTCACACATTTTATTTCTACATTTGGTCAAGCAAGTTTAAGATGTGTAGCCATACCACCTTGTCTTAATAAAAAAAGCTTTGTTTTTATTATGCCCGGTTTTGATTTGTTGTTTTTTTGGTTAAAAAAACAACAACAACCCGCATCAGGTTAAAGAAGAGACAGTGTTGGTTAGTAGGAATGATATTCAGTGTGCTACATTGGCGACCCTCTTCGAGTCTCCCTAATTATAGCAGCAGTGTATATTTCGGGCAGTGGTGTATTTATACTCATCCCTAGTCACACTTCTTCAGTCTGAAGTGTTGCATGTTGACTGACTCAACTTAATATAAGGATGGCAAAAAAAAAGTGTGTGTGTCGAAAGTGACTCTTTTTCTGTTTTCTTAACAGGCTGACCAACTGACTGAGGAGCAAATTGCTGGTGAGAAAGCATCTGTAAATTAAGTCTTACTGTAGGTGGTTCTGTTTACAGTATACGCATATTAGTAGATTCTCTGGTTTATAGTTTTTTGGATGAGCTAACTTTCAAACACTCAAGTTAGAGCTTCCATGTTTTAATATTGACAAACAGTTTTTGTAACAATAATAATTTCTGAGACACCTTAACCAGCTGGGCTGATTCTCCAAATTATGCATTACAAGGATACGCAAAAGCAACCAAAGCACAAGAATTACCCTTTTTCTTTTCCAACATCTGAATAACTTAAATGACTGTCCTTAATGGACAAACTACAACAACTAACAAATAGGGCTGGGTATTGGCAAGGACCTCACGTCACGATACAATATGTATAATCAATATTTATACTATTATATATATATACTAGTACTACAGGCTATTTGATCACAGGGATTTGAGAGAAATTGAAGGACATTTTAAATTCAATTAACACCTAAATAATGTATAGGTGATTGAATTCTATCCTCATTTTGTACTTCTATTCCCTGTCTTGTTCTATATGTTTTCCTTGTGCTTAATACTTAATACTAGTATGCATATAAATCCATATAATTACAAGGATCTTAAAATGCTTGTAATTGAAAGAACTCAAGCAGGTGCTTTTACCAGTTACCATTCAGTTAGAAACTTCACCTGCACCTTTTTTTTATTTAGTTTTCTGACCAAAATGTAATCAAATGATTCATCTTAGTGTAATGAGGTCCTCTGCTTTTGAGACTCCTTAGATTAGTTAACATAGTCTAATTAGAGGATGGTGTACTGAAATTAGGCTTGAAAGTATGAGTCATGTACTGCAAGAGCAGTCTGAAGACTCCAGCACTTCTTATGCGCCTATGCCAAGCTCATTCACATAACAAGGTGGTCTATTTAAGATTTCTTCCTACACTCACTCACGCTGTTAGCATTTCAGCAGATGAAGCTTTACCACCACCACCTCAGTCTGTTTTGTATACGAAGATAGCATAGTGTTGGCTCTTTTATTTTGACTCAAGAAGGGTTGTTGTGCCATGATCATGCAAGCTTGCTAAATTAGGCAGGGAACAGCTTGTCAGCTTGTCGAATGAGAGTAGGGCATTGTATCTGGCACATGGAAGAGATGGTCCACGCATTGGTGTAAAGCATTGCCCCTCACCAATTCTCTCATGGTGAATATATCTAGTTTATGATTAGTTTTTACAGGAAAATAAATGCTAATCCGCTTGACTGTTCGCACCACCCTGACTGTGCCCATTCTGCAAATGTACCCAGAGTTCAAGGAGGCCTTCTCACTCTTTGATAAGGATGGGGATGGCACCATTACCACAAAGGAGCTGGGTACCGTCATGCGTTCCCTGGGACAGAACCCCACTGAGGCCGAGCTACAGGACATGATCAATGAGGTGGATGCTGATGGTGAGAGGGCCCGGCCCATACGCGTGCTGAGAGATAATGCTCCTCTTTGAAGAGCTTGGGAGTCTTCTTGTCTTAACACTAGAAAGGCTACAACTGAAGGGTTAGTGCCCGTGCAGGTGGCGACATGCTGCAGGAGTACAACTAGCTTACAACTAGCTTGTGTGGGAAATGCTAAAGCTATGGAACCACGTTTGTTTTGGATTTGAAGTTTTTCAAATCAAAACAACACAACCCAGTCAGTAATAAAGCTTTTATATGATGACGCTGGACAAAAAACAATGTTCACAATTCAAATGCATGTTTGTGCAATATCGGGTAACTTGCTCTTCCCACCTATGTTTCAATAGACTGGATGGACAAGACTGATAAAAATGTCTCTTGCCACATTACTATTCTTTTTGTGATTCTAACAACACAGCTCTTTTATTTTTAGGAAACAAGTCTTGCCTTTCTGGTGTTAAATGAGGACATTACTGCATAATTCACTCAGTATTTGTAGCATATTATTTTAATAAATTTATATAGTACAGTATATTACTTATAACTTAGTACCTAGATACTACTTACCAAAACTAAAGTCGCCCTAGGAATCATTCCAAAATTAAAATGCAGTTGTTTTTGTGTAGGTAATGGTACAATTGACTTTCCCGAGTTCCTGACTATGATGGCAAGAAAGATGAAGGACACAGACAGCGAAGAGGAGATCCGAGAAGCCTTCAGAGTTTTTGACAAGGTGCAAGCATAAGTAGATGGACAGAAGAAACCTTCCTCTTCATATGAATGCCTAAAGGCATAATATAGAATCATGGCATTATATATATTTTTTTTATCTCAGAGAATTTCCATGCATTGTAATTATTCATACAACCAGAATTAGCGTTTTGTCTCTAAATCTGTGGTACAGCATTGAGCTTGGATTGGTTAGAGCACACAACTGGTAAAAGCAAAATGCTTGCACAGTCACACAACCCCCTGCAGTTTCAGTTTACTGGGACCTTTGTTTTCGACAACTATGCAACTATCCAGACTGTTTATATCAATGGTTGGAACTATATAGAACTCCATAATCCATGCTAGTTCTAATTTTTATTTTGGTGTAGCTGGTTTAGCCCTTATCCAAGGGCTAGCTTGTTCTACTATCTCTTATTAGCGTCTGCTGTATGACTCTATTAGCTTCTGCTAAATGACCTAAGATAATTTGCTTGGTCTATGGTACTAAATATGTGTGTAAATGCCTGCATTTCATTTGCCCTGGCAAATTCCCAGACTGTTTATATCATTTGTCCATGTATTATTCGTGACTAAGCTATATGACCTCCACAGTAAAATAGGAAGGACAAACCTCCTTTTAAGCCATCAAGGACTTTTGTCAAATTCCAGTATTCTTATCTATTTAAAAAAAAATTTGTAACTAGATTTAAAGTTGCAACTTTTAAGTCCTCTGTGTTTTGGTGCCCTCTACAGGACGGGAATGGATACATCAGTGCAGCAGAGCTTCGGCACGTCATGACCAACCTAGGAGAGAAGCTCACAGATGAGGAGGTTGATGAAATGATCCGTGAGGCTGACATTGATGGAGATGGTCAGGTCAACTATGAGGGTAAGACGTCTCTTGGGATTTCTACATGCTTTCAACTTGCAGAAGCCGTTTCACCTTCTCTCCTCTTCATCTTTTGCACGCATTGTTTCTTAAAAACCATACTTTATTCATTGATTGACCACATATCCTTTTTCTATTATAGAGTTTTGATTTTGAGATGTGAAAGTCCTATATTTTATTAATAACGGGCATATTCACGCCTGCATATTCTCTAACCGTAGGTTAGAGTCCAAATTGTTGGTTTGTAACTGTAGTGCAGCATATTTGAACTGTAAAAATAAAACTGTACAGTTAACTACTACAACATTATGCTATCGTATGATCACTCTTTGTATGATCATCCATTTATTATTTGCTGCCTTCGTCTTGTAAGTAGGGGTGGGCGATATATCGAATATACTCGGATGTATCGCAGGATAGTCTAGTGGTCTATGTATTGGACTCCCAGCCGTAAGGTCGTGGGTTCGAGCCCCAGAGTTGGCCTACGTGTAAGCATCCTTGAGCAAGATGCCTAACCCTTATCTGGTCCATGTAATAGTACCATGTAATTGTAAGTTGCTTTGGATAAAAGCATCTGCTAAATGATGTAGTTGAAATAATTATATATTTGTGTAATTTTTTATTTAAATCTTGACATTTCCACTCCTAAGTATTCTCAAACAGGGAGAGGAACCCCGTATTTGCACTTTATTTTGATCAAAATCTTATAAATAAAGGTGTTTGTGACTTCTAGCATATGGTTGGCTTATAACTGAGCATATATTGCCATTCAGCCCAAAAATATTAAGATATGACATTTTGTCCATATTGCCCAGCCCTACTTGTAAGGTTGAAACAGTGTATGACATTCTACGTACAGTACCCTTTTAACCATATCCTTTCTCACTCTTTATTCTAACACAATTTTTATGTTATTCTTTTACAGAGTTTGTCCAGATGATGACCGCTAAGTGAAGAGCTCTCACATTTCTCTATTATCATTGCTTGTCCTCCTAAGATCACTTTTAAGAAAGGGAATCAAATAACAAAATGATTAAAACCAAAAAGACCCCCCCCCCCCCCCTGCAAACCACAATCTACTGAATTTTGGAATTTGCGGTTGAATACATCCAACAACTTCTACGGTATCTGTTTGGCCTAAATCAACAGAATAATCCCTAGAGGAGTTAATGGACCAATCTTTAAGTGAGCTGAAACCCCTTCCTCTAGACCAAGAACCCACTGAGTCACTTAGCTTCTGACTTAATTAGAGGAAAGGGCAGCACTGAAGAGGCTGAGGTATCGGAAACCCATGCCAGAGATTGTTCGGGGAAGCTGACAATTAGTCTTTTTTTTTTAATTCGCCTTCATCACAAAACGAACTTCCTCATGTAAATTATTCTCTAAAAACTGAATCTGGTTGTAGTAATCTTGCATGCACCCTTTCTGTGGTGGTCTTGTGTCACAGTGAGGTGGTCCTCAGCTGATCCCAACAGAGGTAATGGATTGTGCACACACTGGAGGTATATACATAAATGTATATCTATATATCTATAACGTATGTGTCACTAATGGTTAGTGCTGAAAATAGTAAGATGGTGCAAAGATGGTGCTAGGTTAGAGGTTGAACTCCAGCAGTTGGCCAAGTTATAGAAAAGCACCAATTGGTTTTAATATTTAAAAAAAAAAATTTTTTTTGGG
>JAOEHI010002601.1:0-11513 GCA_025447815.1 Percopsis transmontana
GTGTGTGTGTGTGTGTGTGTGTGTGTGTGTGTGTGTGTGTGTGTGTGTGTGTGTGTGTGTGTTTTCCAACCCATTCCCCACGGCAGGCTCCTTCACAACCAATCCTCGCTCTTATTCTTCACGAGTTAGTGGGACTTGATGGAAAGTTGCTGACGAAGGAAAATGCACCGCCTTGCACGGTGCGCTGGGAGACAAAGCCGAACCTCATTAACCATGTATGTGTGTGTGTGTGTGTGTGTGCGTTTGTGAATACACACAGGCCCAAAGGCTATCCTTGGACCTCCTTGGTCTTGCTCTACCCCTTACTCACTCCTCTCTCTCTCTCTCTCTCTCTCTCTCTCTCTCTCTCTCTCTCCCTCTCTCTCTCTTCTGGTATAACAAATACATAAAAAACTAAAATATATAATCCTGCTCTCTCTCTCTGCTTATACCTCTCTCTCTATTTCTGTCTCACTTATGTTGCCAAAGACTTCTAAGGATTTAAAGGGAATTAATATTAAAAGAATCATAATTCAAATACAAATGCAAAGTAAAGGTAAAAGCTGGTTTATACCGGAACATTTCAATGCAGACAAACCTTTGCAAATAAAACCAATATAAAATATGCAATCATGCATTTCAAGGATTAGCTGGTCTATTCATCTTATGTTGGAACACAACAGCATGCTTTTCTGTGGGAATTTCCACTGCTAATACCGAGAGAACACATTTGAATCAATTAACACTGCAAAATAATACATTCTCCCCCTACTGGTTCATTTAACGTGCATGTGGGACAGACAGGTGTTTGAGTGTATGATATGTAATAAAAGGCACAATTCTCCACGATGGCTGAGTATTACAGCAACATGATGCCTCGACTATCTACAACTATCTGCGCTGCCATTCAGCCGCTCTCTCCTGCCTCACTTACAGTGCCACGCAGTCTCTGCACCACATCCCATACAGTTTGATAGCTACCCGTCTGGTTTGAGCCAGCATTGTTCACAGGGGGCTTCCTTTTCACCAATAGCAGACAAGAGAGATTTAAAAGTGTAAGCGACTGGGCTCCACATTTCAGACGTAAAATGATTACTTCCCAGGTATTTATTAGCTTGTCACATGACTCAAGCTAAAGCCGAGTTGCTGGTCACAATCCTACCCTCTTACAAAAGCCCGCTGTCCAAAACGCTATAGTTTTGGCAAAGACATTGCATCAAATCCACATCCAAGTACAGGAAATATTAAATAACCACATTTGAGTTATTAACACAACCATAATATTTGAACACTGCCATGCAGGAATAACGTATTGGGGTTTTAATAATCTAATGTATAATACTGAGGACTGAAGTTGGTATTCAAATTCATTGCTTTAAATAAAATGAATGGGTTTGCACACTAAATACATAATCTGAGAGACTGCACGTCTCTTTCAATATATTTTCCATAACTGTTCTTTGCCCATCCTTTCAATCCTTCTGTCCATACTCTTTTCTGCCTCTCGTTTCCCCTTTTCCCTTGTTCCCTCCTCCTCTCTCTCTCTTTATCCTCCTGACTCTGCTCCTCCTCCACCTTCCCCCCCCCCTCGCACTTCTCCTCTCACCTCGCTCTTCTCCTCCTCCTCTCCCTCTCTCCCTCCATCTCTCTCCTGTAGCTCTTCATCTGAGACTTATAGACTTATATTATCTCCGACAGAGAAGGAGGGTTGCTCCACCTTCTTTCATTTCGTGGCTTCAGCCGTCCTTGCTCTCTCTCTCTCTCCCTCTCTCTCTCCCTGGGTCGGTGTTTATGAAGCCTTAGGCTGTCTTATCTGGTGAGCCCTGCCTCTGCAGATAACTGGGGCCTGTCAGCTACTTCTAGCCCCACTGTGGTGTGGTGTGGTGTGGTGTGGTGTGTGTGGGGGTGTACAGTATGTGTGTGTGTGTGTGTGTCTGTGTGTGTGTATGAGAAAACTTTTCGTAAACACACACACACACATACATAAACACATTCTCTGTCCCACACTTAAATTCCAACCCTCCTGGGTGTAATCAGAGGCGCATGTTGAGACATATGATTACATGGACGGTGTTTGATTACAGCATGCGTGTGTATGTGTGTGTGTGTGTGTGTCGCTGTAATTTGATTGAATGGGGGATTGAACGCATGTTGCTCTATGAAGATAATGAACCTTTTCATAAATTCAGAATTTTCCCATCACTCCCTTCCGTTCCCCAAGGTGAGCTCTTGCTGGCTTAAATAGACTTGTACTGTGCAACAAGGTTGGTAAAAGCTCTGATTAGCTATTAAAAGATTTATAGTGGTTGTTTGTGATTTTTTTGAGTCTGTTACTGTTATTGTTAACAGCAATCTGATTCTCACAGTTAATCCGTTGTTGATCTAGTTAGATATGGTGCTGGTTGACAGAGGACAACCAGCTGGTTGACTGCATTGTATGCATACAGTATGGGCTCCGTATTCTCAACCCTGTTGCTCAAGGATGCTTACAGGTAGGCCCACTCTGGGGCTTGAACCCACAACCTTCCGGCTGGGAGTCCAACACCTAGACCACTAGGCTATCCTGCCCTCTGTGTATACAGTACATATAGCTATGTAGGTCTACTGTATACACGTTTGCTATTTTTATAGCTATTTTCGATGCATTCACTGAGACTGAACTACAAGGCTGGATTTGAATATGTAATATAGTAGAAGGTTCATTGAAGGCAAATCCTCATTATAGCCAATCAGAAGACCGTTGAGGACGCCTTAAAATCAAAGGGGTGAATGCAGGTGCTGAATCATATTAGAAATAATAAAAAAGCTCTGAATCCAGTCTAGTCTTTCTAAAAATCCACCACAATACTGAGACACAGTTCCTGATCAATTTCCACTAGAAGAATCTAACATATTAATAAGAGAGCAAATCATGGTTATTGCCTCAGGCCACTCTCATATCTTAGCCAATCAGAATGGCTTGTCACCTTGCACCTGCTTGTTGTCTTTCAAAGGGACACAGCCTGAACATCCTGCATAGAGCAGGTGCAGAAATATAAATATCCGGGCACCACGATCGACCATAAGCTCCCCTTCAAACTCACCTGCCAGCACGTATTCTCAAAATGCCAGCATTGCCTCTTCTTCCTCAGGACACAGAAGGCTCCAGGCCCATCGGTCAGTTCTTATTGAAGCATTTGTGATCAAACAAGCTTCTGGTCAAATATTTCCATCCACACTGCACACAGTTGCGACAAAAAAAAAAGCGATATGAAACTGCCAACCCACTTACACACATGATTAAACATGCATCGCACACAGGCACGCACATATAGTTTTGCCCAATGAATATATAGGCTTATGCTCTATATGTGTGTGTGTGTTTGTGTGTGTTTGTGTGTGTGTGTGTGTGTATATATATATATATATATATATATACACAGGTTGGCATTTAGATTGTCCATTCTCCCAAGTGTTCGATTTGTACAGACGGACACACAAATGCACATTCCAAAATGAGTTGAATATGATTCCATGCCACAATATCAATATAATTAAGAATGCTTATCTATGCTATGTATTTCTACATAAAGAAATCCTTCCCTTGATCCCTTTTTTGCATCCCTTCCATTTGCCAATCCATCTCCCTCTAAAGGACAGGCAACTTTAGCTTGTACTGAAGTGTTTGGCATCACTGAAATTATGTAAACCCTTTTTATATCGCCACCATAGCCCTTCCATTCCATTATGACAGTCTGGCAGACAAGAGGAACTGATAACCATCTGCTTGGGCAACAAAAGACCTTGCTGAGTTAACATATCATGGAACGAAAACTGATAACACACATTATGTTAATGATGTACAGCTCAGTCTGTTGAAACTGTCCATGGAAGTGTGGGCAGCCTTGGGGGGAAGGGTGAAGAACAGTGTGAGCCATTCAGCACTCTGAGGGGCATGACCTGACAAAAACAACAATGTATTTCTGGTTTCAACCACAAGGGTACTTTCAGAAACAAATCTAGACATATACATTGTTTACTAAATATACATTGTTTACTAAAATACTGGCTAGCAGGACTAGACAGATCTTCTGCTACTACAACTGCTTTGTTTTTCCTCAACCACTGGTGAAATCTCCTTTTCATTTCATAACAAATGTTATATTTTCCAGAAATGTGAAGCTGTTGGAGAGCCCTTCATTATTTTAGAGTAGAGAGCAATATTCTATTGCTAATGCACTCTCGACTCATGAGGTCTACCTCGCTAAGGGCAAAGTGTCTACATTACCGTACATGTGATGAAGTACGGAAGACATTTGAGGTCTATGTTTGCCAAAATCCTTCTCATAAAGCCAACAGCTGTCTTTGTACAACACATTATTGCCACACATACACACACTGTACTACATACATATACACACACATTCTCATGCATATACAGTTGCATTGCAGTACAAATACTGTACATCTTTATACAGTTTTTCATTTTTGTATGAATGTACCAAATAAATGCTAATTACTGGAGAATACCTATTTTGAATGAAATGAGTACGTTGTACAGATACATAGATGTTCATGTGACTGAATCATGAATACATGAGTACATACATTTTCTACTTCCGCATAAGTGCTTATGAGTAAAAGTGAATGAAGCACCCGTACACAAGCACCCATAGAAATACGCACAGAATTCAACTGTATAGCCAGAACACTAACGTAACATTCTTAATACATTGTTCAGATTTTTCCCTGTAGCCTTTCATCTCAGGCCTTTTGCACAGTTCTCCGAGTGGCTTGTATCTGCCAACATGGCTGCTCTAAGTGCTGTGTACAAGGCTATTGAATGACCCTCTGGATAAGTACTTGAGCTGAAAAGACTTCGATATAGAGCTGGCACGGTTAGATGAAATTCCCAGGGGCTACTATTTACATTAGCATCCCCATTAGCCTCTAGCCTCCTCTGTCACAGCAAGTCCAAAGTAAAAGCTATTAGACCACTCACAGGTCAAATATCCGATCGCGCGGCTTTTGGCACGGTAACCGAGAGGTCTTCTTCCAATCGATGGAATCATACCCGAGTCAAGCTGGGAAGTGAAACCGGACACAGTGCGCAAGCATCTCAAAAGTAAAGATTTTGCTTAGTTTAGTTTGTATGGTTTGTGTGTGTGTGTGCGCGTGCAGTGTGTTTGTACAAGGGGGCATTTATCTCAGTGTAAACAAAGCGCTAATGAGAGGATTGTTCCGGCTACTGATGTCTGGCTGTTCACTCTGGAGGTTTTGGTAGCGGCAGGCTGTTTCTGTCTGGCTTAGCTTGCTGGGATCAATGGGTAGAATGTTTCTGTGTGTGTGTGCATGCGTGTGTTAGTCTGTGTGTGAGTAAGCATTTGTGTGTGTGCGTACATGCTGTAGGTGTGTAATAGGGATAAATAGATGGACATTTGGAGAACACATATCCAAACAACTTAAATCCCATCGCTAATCCCTCCAATTAAACTGTTTCTCTTGCCCACCCCCCCTCTAACACCCTCTCCCTAGTCTCCGTCCATTGGCCGTTTGTTCTAGTGGTGTTTGGAAGCATAATACATACAGATCATAAAAAATTCATCTATTTCTTTGGATTGTAATGTCTTGTTCTGTTACATCATGGGCCTGGTGAACTGACAGTATACCCTGCTGTTTAAATTATTTTTCAGCTCCCACAGGAGGGACTGAGATCCTGTGATATAGCGTAGATCCTCTGACCTTGATACAAACCAGGGATGTGCTTGTGTTCACTTGGTTCACATCTTCAATGAAGCATGTTGGTCTGTCTTTGGGGTGAACAGGTGCTTCTTAACTTGATACTTAAGCCTTGAGCTCTTAAAACACTTCTACAATCCATTTTTACCTTATTGACTAGAAAACATATTTGTAAAACTGGTTACAAAGACTGACAACAACATATTTGTTTACACATTGTAATCTTATTAGGAAGAATTGGTGCCTGGAACAGTACTGATTTAAAACCTGAACTGATTTTAATAAATTTAATGAAGAACAGAATGTATTGAATTGAATTAATTGATTCATGTATTACTAAATTAATAATAATAAAAAAGATATAGGGAAACTATGTCCCTACCACACAGTAAACCTAGTTGTTGTTGTTGCTTTATTGTATAACACACAAAGATGCTTGTAAAACACAACTATAACTGTTATCTCTGTGTGTGCTTGTGTGTGTGTTTGTGTGTGTTACAGGTTCCTAGGAGTGCCTCCAGGCAGAGGCAGTTGTCCGTTGACCGGCCCCCTGCCTTTTGACCTGATCTACACAGATTACCATGGTCTGCAGCAGATGAAGCAACACATGGGGCTATCCCTCAAAAGACACAAGTTAGTAGTAGTAGTAGCTACAGTATCTAGCTATCCACAGTATTGTGTATATCTCTGCCTGCAGCTGCAGAGCTCTCCATGGCGCTGAACTGATAGCGTGTGTGCCTGTTTACATATGTGCCTTTATAGCATTAATGTCCGTGTGCGTGTCCACGTGCATGTTGGCAGTGTGCCATGCAGGTTTATGGTTGTTTTTTATGGCTTCATGATGGCTGGTAATAATATGTCTCTGAACGGATGTCTGATAATAATAATTCACTCAGCTTGTTAAGTCATGTCAGTGAAGCACACATATACACTCGCTCATGCACACTTGTGTACACACACACGCGCACACACACACACACACACACACACACACACACACACAAAGACAAACAGTGTCTTCATTAGTTCTTTATTCAGGCTAGCATGAAGCTCGCCAACAAGCAAGTCGTTAGAATTTTCTTGATGTGTTATGGAGGGAAAGTAGGCACATATGGGGTCATAAACACACACACACACACACACACACACACACACACACACACGCACACATTACTTGCCATCATTGGAGCTGGCATGCAACTAACAAGGCGCTGGTATACACTGTCAAACACATATAAGCACTCCTGACTTCTGCTGTCACGAGAAGGTATAATGCACACTACGCACACACACACACGCGCGAACACATGCTTGTAAATAAACATGGACACATAAATGCATACACCCCCCACATGCACAGACCCAAACACATACAGTACATGCAAGGACAAAGACACACAGACGCACACACACTCCACTGTGCCAAATCCCAATCAGGCTGTTTGTCGGCAGCAGTGGTTATCAGGAGCTGTTGGTGTGAAGGCATTATCTCACAGCGGTGGGAGGAAGATGATTTCAACACCAAAAAGAGACAAGAGACATCTGGCCCAAGAGAAACAAAGAGAGCGCGTTTTTTATTTATTGTTATTGTGTAATCACCTAGACGCAGCTTACAAATAGCTATCAGCATGGCTACAAAGGCAGAGCGACTTGAAAAGTAGGACGCAGCAGTCATGAGACTCAGGCAACAAAATTAAAAAGAAATATATATATGTTATATTATAACGCCACAAGATGTTCTAAAAAAAATGTCTTTCTCCACCAACCTTCATATTTCAGCCCTCTAAGCCTATGTTCTCTCTGCCCGCTCAGGATTTATCACACGTGGACTTTAAACCCAGCCTACAGACCTACACCCACACACACACCACCCCACCCCGATAGTTGCACTGTCATTAGTTCTGCTCCATTACAGTAACCTGCCATCTCTGTTTGGCCTCATGTACCATGGCAGCAATTGACATTTTAGTTTCCAGATATTTCTCCAGACACAGAGAAAAAGTGAAAGAATGAAGACAGAGAGATTTTTGCAGAAGACATATTGTACAGTACACATGTGCCTGGCAAAAGGATTCACACTATTTTTCTCCTCACATTCTGAAAATGTTAATACACCATACAGTATACTATATTTTCTTTCATAGAAAATAATTTCATAAATTAAATTAATAACTATTTAATTAATAATTTAAGTTAAAAATTTTTATTTAAATATTTATTTTATTTACCAATTTCATATAAATTAAAACCCCATAATATTAGATGGATCAAATATTCACACCATTTGTAATTATAAGGCTAAATTCACTCAGGTTAAATAGAGCTTATACATACAAATCTGTTTGTATTAGCCTCAAATGCATTGAGATTTATTTTTGTGCTGTGCTGGTGTGTGTGTCTTCCTTTGAAAGGTTTCAGAAATGGAACACGAGAAAAAGCAGTTTAAGAGAGAACGCAGAGGAAAGCACAAAGCAACCGTGTGGCAGGCATCTAGAGCCAAGCTGACACCACATATAAAATAACCTATCCATGTATTTTTAAAATCCAATTATGAGTTAGAGAAATGCATTATGGGGGAGCAGTTTCCACAGCAAACATCTTTTTTGGCCGTCTCTGTGTCTCTCCCCCTCCTGTCCTTCTTCTTCTCTCTCTCTTTCTCTGCTTTTCTCACTTTCCCTATCTCTCATACATATATGTTTCATACTGTGTATGCACACATACAAACACACATATACACATATAGTGTTCCTCATTTGTGTACTGGACGCCAGTCAACCAACTAATTGCATGCCGAGGTCAGCAATCTGTTCTTGATTCTCTTGATTTCTGCTTTCCCTAACAGGACATGACTTTAAGCGCCCCTTACTGGTGTTGATCTTGATCGATGGAGCTTCTTTAAACGTTTCAGCAATTCTGTCATTTATAGAGAAAATAATTTATACCCATACTTTGAAGCAGGTTGAATTTTATAACAGCTCACTGTTATAACAGAGCCCTCCGTTCAGATATTTTATGGAAGCTTGAGAGCTCAGGTGCACAGCTGTTAAAACACTATGCACTAGGGCTCACCAAAACGTACAACCTGGTATATGATACATATCACACCCTATCGATTTCTATTGAGCCACCGTAAGGAAAGCTACAGGGATTTTTACTAATATTCAGACCCTTCATCTTCTGCTTCACTGACTTGTATTGAACTCAACCCAACAATCCCACAATGCCCAAGTCATTGACATAGGAGACCCCTCACATTTCACTTTTCTCTCTAACTCCCCCCATAGGAACAGATCAGGGTAGTTGATCCCTGTTAGCTGAAAGGCATCATTAATCAAACCCAGAGCTCCTTGGCCCTTCAACTCTCTTTAATTACTTTTGTTTTATGGCTCCACCAACGTCCACGTCCATTTATTATAGCTGAACAATTGTGTATTTGTGTGTGTGTGTGTGCACGCGTGTGTGTGTGTGTGTGTGTAGTGCTGGTAAAGATGCTGAAAGCCAATAGGAGATAGTCCTTAATCATGCCCACCAATATCTACTGTATTGATTCCCTCTGCATGCTAAATCTACTGCTCTGTTAGAACTAAAGATATCACAGGAAAGAGTTGCACACAGAAACACCTCACAGGTAAAATACAGAGACGCTCAAGAAGCCTAAGTACTTCTCTAAAGTAAGATATATATATAAAAAGGGATTCTACTGTATAAACGACACAAAAAATAAAATAAAATAACATCCAGAAGTGTGTATAGTTTGTAGTTCAAAGTCATAGTTCTATATAGTCTGGAGTACCGGAGGAATAAAACCAACATATTGCAGTGCTGTGTGCATTCCACTCAATTTCAGTACAGTCTGAGTATAAACCCCCATCAGTACTTCACACTGTTGGAGACTGTTTTCAGATGTGCATAAATAATTAGGACCATATTCGTTACATGTTATATCTTTATATCTTATAGATTGTCAGCTAAAAAACTGTTGTTTTGTTGAAAAACTGTGTAGCACTTGTGTGACGAGGTGTGAGACAAGATATCAAATTAGATGCAAAGATGTCATAAGAATGTGGCACCACTGGAGAATAGTGTTGTGTTGCTCGTGAACGTTTCATTATTTTTGAACTAATCTTTTTTATCACCTGGAGTAATGAGTTGTCAGTGACTGATTAGTTCATTTTCACGCATGCGCGAATGGTCTTGGACGCTTACGTTCACCCGTCACATGGCAGCTGCATAGGCTCAGTCAGTACTGGAAACAGAAATGATTAGTTCACGACTCATAACTATGGGTCTTCGGGTTTGTGTCTTTCACTCATTTGTCATGTGACAGTTGTAGCCTATAGGCTCAGCAACAGGACAGGGGGCTATGCACACGAAACAGAAATGATTAGTTCACAACCCATAACTAGTCTTCGGGTTTGTGTCTTTCTGTCATTTGTCACGTGACAGTTGTATAGGCTGACATGAAGCTGTGCGCTCTTTTTTTTTTCTTTTTCTCACCGAGATCTAAGTCTAAGGCAAAAAGTATGAATTTCTCATTATATTGTACAACAAAATATTTACTTCTTGTACTGTAAATGTCAAATGAAAAGCCCAGTGGGATTTTACAATAGTGTTGGCAAAGACAAAGAGCTGTTCGACAATGCTCTAATGGCCTTGACTCCTTGGTATTTATGATACTTTAAAGTGGACATGAAACACTAGATGTAGTTAGCATAATTTGCAAGATAAGGAAAGGGTCCAACTGTACCTCAGAAAGGACATTGTGCCTGGTGTGATCTGCAGGTGCAAGTCTATGTCGATCCGTGGGACACTGCAACAGCTAAAAACTGAGACAACAGTCACCCTGGCCCAGCAAAAAGGTGTTCAAAAACCTGTCAAAGACACCTGAGCAGATTTGCACCTTCACTGCCCCAGGAAACTCACTGAAAAAATTACGGATAAAAATCATCAATGAGATGAAATACTATTTTAAGGTGTACTACAGAAACTACCACAAAAATAAATAAGTTTGACTCAAACACTCTAGCAAAAATCTTCAGTTTATTATCAGCTTCCTGCTAAATGTCATCATGGTATACTGTATGCAGTTAAACTGAACAGACTGAAAAAAGATAGCGTAAATTGCAGCTGCTTTTTGAAAAAGTCTGTAATATTATGACATCTTAAACTGAAGCCTTCCAGTGTCAAACTTTGTATATTTACATTTACAGCATTTAGCAGACTCTTTTATCCAAAGCGACTTACAATTAGTACATTTCTCAACTGGTTAACCGACATTTTTTGCTAGTAAATAACAATTTCCTAGAATAAGCACAGCATCATGTAACAAGGTTACTTCAACTATGCATTTGCACAACATTACTCGAAGGTTTATCATTCACTCCTCAAAACAGTCAATAATTACAATAATTGAAAGTTATCATTCACTCTACAAACAGTCAATAATTGCTAACTGCAAAGTGCTTAATATTCTTAGAGCTGATCTAACAGAGTAGAAAGATTTTTAAAGGGAGGAAAGGAGGATAGAATAAGGATTGTTAGTGAGATTAGTGCTATGCGGTAGAAAGATCGGTGGCCGAGGTACGGAGATGGATTTTGAAGAGGTGGGGGTTGCAGAAGATTGGTAGTGATTCTGCTGTTCTGACCGCTGCAGGAAGCTCATTCCACCATTGCGGTGCCAGAATAGAGAAGATTCTAGACTGGGCTGCGCGACTCTTACGCGCGCCGAGGAGGTAGATCGAAGTGCTCTGGCTGGGACTTGGAATCTTACCATTGCTTGGAGGTAGAGAGGTGCAGTTCCTTTTGCTGCCTTGTAG
>JAOEHI010002603.1:0-11512 GCA_025447815.1 Percopsis transmontana
CCCGCCCCCCCCCCCCCCCCCCCCCGCCCCCCCCCCCCCGCCCCCCCCCCCCCCCCCCCCCCCCGCCCCCCCCCCCCCCCCCCCCCCCCCCATTGATCATCAGCAGTTTGTACAAATTGTGACATTACAATTCAACAAGCACGAGTCATTCAGAGCACTGATGTATTTCTTCTGTGGCGATATAATTCAGTGCTAGCCTCATTTCTCTTTAGAATAGTTTAGTAAACTAAAGAGCAGGCTGGTGTTATGCTTTTTGAGGCAAAGGGATTGTTATTTTAACCCACCCCGCCAGAAATCAGAGGTCTGCTCCCGACTTCTCTTGAAATCTTGGTGTTTTCAAGGTATTCATTTTTTTTCTAGACGGGAGCGATAGTCTTTTCTTTATTATGGGATGGAACATCAACAAGGGTTTTCAAAGTAATGCTCTTAACAGGTCATTAAGCTTTCTCTTGAGTTTTTCTGAAAGTTTGGCCAAACACTAAAACCTTGTGTCTTTCACTTCTGATTAGTGACACTTTAATAAAGTCGTTTAAAGTTCAGCGGACTGAATTTTCCACCTTTTCTACTGTTTCTATGGTCACGGGGAAACGACCCGCATTCAGGCCTGCGCGCAATCTTTTAAATGCAAATCCTTTAAAAGTAACTGTGTAATTCTGTCTATGGAGGCTATGCCGACTTGGCTGGCATAGAAAGTGTTTTTTTTTTTTTTATATAAGGCAACCACAGCAGTTTTTCTTTCTGTCTTCTTGATCTGACAGCAATTGACTAAGCCAGTCCTTAAGGCGTGACAAAAGCTTGGCAAAATCTTTACATTTCTTTCCCTCCCCCCCCCCCCCTCCTTTCCCCACTCTCGCTTGTCTTGGATGGGGCAGGCGGGACAAAGGCCCTCCTCTCTTCCACTTGATTGGGTCAGAAGGCTGAGGTTAAATGTTTGCTCCAATGTGTTCTCAGAGCGTTCCCATCATCTCGTTTGTTGTTTTATGATTCCCCCCTGGCCTGTTTGACGGTGTAGGAGAGACAGGACAACTACGTGGCTATGGCAGAACGCTTTTTAAATGCTGTATGTAGATGCGCATTTAATAAAACCATCTTGTGCACACATACAGTATGAGTGCACAAGATGGCCCCGGCTGGACCGAAAATGTATACATCTCTCCTGTATACGTCTTCCTCTGCCTCCCTCTCTCTTCTGCTCTCTCTCCCTCTCTCTCTCCCTCTCTGCCTCCCTCTCTCTTCTTCTCTCTCCCTCCCTCTCTCTCTCTTCCTCTCTCTCACTCCCTTTCTCTTTCTCTCCCTCTTTCTTCCTCTCTCTCTCTCTCTCTCTCTCTCTCCCTCTCTGCCTCCCTCTCTTTTCTTCTCTCTCCCTCCCTCTCTCTCCCTCTCTCTCTCTCTCCATCTCTCTTCCTCTCTCTTCCTCTCTCTCTCTTTCTTTCTCTCTCTCTCTCTCTCTCTCTCTGTCTCTCAGTTCAGGTCAATAAATGCTTTATTGGCATGACAAGTTAGTTTCTCATGTCGCCAAAGCAACAACAACAACAACATAAACATACATAAAACATACATGGAATTCCAGTGATAAACATATGAATCCTTTAGCAACACTATCAAGTGCCTTACTAAGGACATGCCATGAACCCATGGTGAGTGATGGCCATTCACAGTCCCTCATGTTGTGACAGGCTGTCACGTAACGTGCTGCCATGGCTACAGCACTCCCTGACCTCTCCTAGTAAGAAGACTAGTTGCTCTGGGTTGGGGAGCTTCTCAAGGTCTTCTGGGGCTACTGAATGGCTTTTAAACTGATGAAGCATTGATCTCTCATGTGGTGGTATGGTGTGCCCTGGGTGAGGAAGTGTCCTCCTGTCCCCGGGGACGTTCGTCTCACAGTGGACACACAGTGTGTCTTGTGCTGGGAGCCATGTCTGTGTGTGTCTGCCTGTCTCCACTGCCAGGCTGTGCTCACTGAGTCTGTACCTGGGCAGTGTTTCCCTCTGCCTGCTGTCACTCACAGGGGCCAGCTGCTGTGCTAATAAAGCATTGGAGTTTGTTTTGTGTACTCGCTTTTTCTTTCCATAATTTTCCTTCAGTTGTGTGGTCATTAGGTTAGGCCAGATTGTGTTGTCTGTGTTGGGCATGTGTGATGAGGGGCTCTTCTGGTTCCTCTCCTGGCAGGTGAGGGTCTTGTGGTTGGATGTGGTGGGGTCGCTCCATTTTAGGGGATTATAGAATTTAATGGCTCGTTTCTGGATATGAATTAGAAGGGTACTGGCCTAGCTCTGCTCTGCAGGCATTATTTAGTGTTTTTCTCTGCACTTTAAGCAGGTGGCGACAAAATTCAACATGCAGGGTTTCAACTGGGTGTTTTTCCCATTTTTGTAGAGTACCCCACACTTCGCTGCCGTATAATAGTATAGGTTCAGTTACAGATTTAAGTTTTGAGCCAGATCCTATTTGGAATTTCAATTTTAATTTGTTTTTTACAGCGTAGAAGGTCCTTCTATCTTTCTCTCAGTTCCTTCACAGCCAAGTTAAAGTTATAGTGGAGCTGACCTCTCTCTCTCTCTCTCTCCACCCCTCTCTCCCTCCCTCCCTCCCTCTATCTCCCTTTCTTCCTCTCTCCCTCTATCTCTCTCTCCCTCCCTCTATCTCTTTCTCTGCCCCCCCCCCCTCCCCCCACTCTCTCTCTCTGTCTTACTTATTGAAGTTATAGCTGTCAGCCCTTTACAGGGAGGGGAAACAGGTCATTGACTTGATTTTCATGGGAAGCCCGATTGGGCCATTCAGGGTCTGATAGGTCCAGTATTGACAGTCCTTTGGGGGCGAGGGGGGTGGACGGGGCTGGGGGGAAGAGAGGGGTGTGGTGGGTGGGTGGGTGGGTGGGGGGGGGGGCACGCCACCGTCATTGTGCCCAAGGTTTGCTGAGGAAAAACAAGAGGCGATTCGCTCCACAAAGGCCTCAATGGAAACAGTAGCGCCTCTGTCCCCCCCCCACCCCCAACCTCGGGGGAGCTTGTGTCTTCCATTCTGGACTCAAGTGCTGCTCCCACCCTCTCTCCAAACACCCCCCCCCACCTCCACCCCCACCCACACTCCGCTACTTCGCCTCCTTTTTCATTCTGTCAAGTGGCAGCACAGAGGTGTCGCTGCCTCCCCATCACCTCCCCCTCACCTCCCCTGGGCTCGGAGGTTCTGTTTGTCGTCTTCGTTCACTGACGAGCGCTCTCCACCGCGACCCGGCTTTGGAGTGTTGCTGCAGTCAGTCAGCTGACCCGGGGCTTCAGAACTTTTGGGGGTCCCGACTTTAAGGGGCCCGGCAGTTCATTTCTAATTAATATTTTAATAAAAATATGCATACTGTTTTCCCCACTGATACTCGATGATGTTCATACTGTGTATTGATCCAGTTTTTACCGTAGTATGTATGTTATGCTATCTTACGCTAATGTTCACGTTCTATCTTGTTCTGTCTTGCCGCGCATGAGGCTGGTGTCTCGGGACCTAGAGTGACCCTACGTGAGTCCGACGGCGCTACACCAGCGTGGGTTTAAAGTTATCGGGCCACACTTATCAGAGCCTCTCTTTGAAGTGAACGCTGGCTTTGTTTTCCCCTCGATAAATACTGTGAGTAGGCCCGCGTCCAGGATGTGTGCGGGGGAACGGAATCATTTGGAAGTATTCCTGTTCGGATCTTTTTCCAAAAGCAGTCGAGCAGCAGAAGTATGTAAGTAAGCCTGGTGTGATGCAGGATCGTTTATTTCATGATATCATGGTTTTATCAGAAAGGCAGGACTCAGGACTAACAGTTGCTTACACAAGGTTGACGGACACATTCATCAGCAGGCTGACATAATACAGCCCAGCCCGGTGTCTGACACAGAGTTAGGCTCGTTTATCTAATAGAAGAGCCCCTGCATGACACTGCCTTTTAGTACAGCTAAATCTGTGGTTAAGAGATTAAGAGAATGTCCTGCAGCGCTCATAAATAGAAGACATTATATGATAAGACATTATATGATATTTCTTCGTGTTTTTTTTTTTCCAATGAGGGTTTTAAACTGAAGTGTTGACCCTGCCTTATTTTCGGAGGGAGAAAAAAGAAATACAACCATGAAGTATGAACCTTGACCCCTGCTAACTTGGCTTCCAACCCTTCAGAGAACTGTTTGACCTTCAACCCCTGGTCTCGGCTCTGCCCCTTGACAGCCCGTCAACACAGGCCCGTCGTCTCCAACCTTTTGACTGGATGTTTAACCAACCGTCCGTCCTTGAGAACTGAGCAGGGAGGCAATATCTCACATATCTCGGACAGTCACTTCGCAGCAACGAAGTTTGAAGTCATAAAAAATGACGACAGGCCAACTGGTAACTATTAGACTATTTAAAAGCTCAGGCCTGTATCCTTCAAAGAATTCCTAGAACACACACACACACACACACACACACACACACACAGCTAGCTTAAATATCCTGCTTGCCCTCAGATTTCTCTCCTCGCGGTGACCACAGTGGATTGGCATTGCAGATATTGTTGAAGGACTTCATCTACCTCACCCACAGCCCCCCACTTCCCTCAGTCTAATACGGGCTTCTTTTGAAGTGTGGCTTTTCTGGAGAAGTGCTCTTCGCCCCCCCCCCCATCCAGCCAAAGCTGTCTATTGATGTATTGGGGGGCCTCGCTCTTTCATATGGGATATGGTCCCTCCATGTGAGCTCTTTATCATAACCTACAGTATCAGGCAGTGCTCTCCCCCTGCCATGTGGTCATGTGGGGGACCGATTAAGATGCTGGCGCTGGCCCGGGGGTTAAACCCTCGGCAGGAAGGAGAAAATACCAAAGCACCATGGGTCAGGGGGAGGATGGGGGAGGGTTGAGGGCCAGGGGGAGGGCCTAGTTGAGGAAAAGTGAAACTTGCCAGATAGGGAGGTCGGGGACTCATCCCACCTGCTGTCCGGCTAGCCATTACTAGGGAGACAGAAAGCCTGGGGCTGGTGAGGCCACTGCACTGTGGCTGCCCCTGTTATCATCCGGGCCTGTTATGCTAAACACACCTTGTCCTTATCATGTTCCATTAATGGGAGATGACATCACCGTGTCTCCCCTCCCTCTCTCTGCCCCCCCCCCCCCCTCCACTGGTCTGTTTTCCTAGCTGGCTCGTCTCTGCAGTGGAGGCCTGTGGGGAATGGTGACAGGTTAGCCTGCCAGGCCAGTTGTGTGTGCGTGTGCGTGTGCGTGTGCGTGTGGTGCGGTGTCTAGCCGCCTAGCCCCTCGCCAGCCCTCCCTCCTCCCAGTTTGATGACAATCAGACGGGTTCAGCGGGGCTTTGAGCAAGCCCAGAGCCCCGCTGCGTTAGCATCACGCTAGCGGTGGCACCGCCCAGGACCAGGCGGAGATGTCACAGGGCCCAGGCGGAGATGCCTTTCCTTGGCATCAAAGGGAAGTGTGGCCACCCCCCCCCCCGGCTCCTTATCACGGCGACTCACGTGGAACAACACAGAGGCAGAGTTCTGGTGGAGTCATGAACTGGGGCACATCTGCCGAGCCAAAGTCTTTCCTCTCCCTTCTCAGTATTCACAGCTCTGTTGACCAGGCTGTGCTCACAGTTCTCGTCGCAGGATTCCTGCGTTTCCCCTTTGATATTTTTATTTTAGCGCCAATGTCCTCGTGCGCGACAAATGGACATTAAAAAGCACTGACCTGTTTGAGTGGTTAAGCTAACCCAGCTGAGAAAACCTCTCCGCAGCAATCAGATATAAGGAGTACGGCATTAAATTTGGAAAAAAATGTGTTAGGAACTTTCTTTGAGGTTAAACTGACGTTGAGGAAACTTTTCCTCCACCAAATTGGTGGTATACAAAGTCACAATTCACAGTTCCAACATTGTGACAATAGCCATATCAAACTTTAATAGTTTTTGTTACGGAAGGGAAGATGTCTCAGTGGCGTCTTTGTAGCAAAGCCTGTCACTCAGTGCTCAGTGAAAACCGTACAAAATCGAGCTAAGTGGAATTAATGAGCGAATTTTCCCCCGGAGACCTGAGCTGCCTCGGTCTTTGTTTGTTAAAGTGAGCATTTTCACTGCAGCCCTTTTGGCCTGGCTTTGGGTTTGCCAACATCTCTTGGGTCCTGCAGGTAATTCCCAGGCATTTCCCCTTGTTTGTCTAAGGGGGGAAAAAAACAGCTTCTATCCATCCCTGTATGTTAAAGTCATCAGCCACTTGGAGAGAAAAAAAACGGAGCAAAGACTGAGGTTGCTGCGCGAGTCTGTCTTCCCCTAAACTCATTACTTCATTCAGAAAAGATGTCTCCCCTTCCTGGGAAATGTTTTCACTCAGACATGGCGGAGATGGAAGAAGACTGTCTGTGATCTAAATGGTGTATTCTAAATGGCAGTTATGATACACTTAGCCTCTGGTAATGGGAATACAGTTTACTCAAACGGGGGTTGTGTGTCCATTAATTGCCAGTGTCTCTATTTGGTTTTCTGTGTACATCTGGAATATAAACAAAACGTTTGATTCCACTCAAAGGTATTTCGGCTAAAAGATGATCTCTCTTGGTAATAAATTGCACCATTAATTTTCGCTCTCTCCTCCAGTGACGTATGAAAGTATTGTTTGTATAATACCTTTGATGGTTTTGCCTTGGTGAGTGTACTGCTTTGCTTTGGATGTTTTCTACATAAGTAAACAGTCCCATCTCTACAAAATCACTCTATCAGAAAAAGAGAGATAAATGCTTTCTGCACTTTCAAAGCGTTTACAGATTCAAGGAAATGCTCTTTGCATTTAGTGGTAGTGACTAATTTCCTCCTATTTCTCATAGTTTGTCTGTAGCTGAATGATTAATGCAAACGTCAGAATCAGAATCAAAGATCACAATATGTATTACCAAATACCTCAATATTTTGCTGTTTAGCATGAACTATTTACTACAAAAAGAAGAATTTCAGAAACAGCTTTCGGTGATAGGGATGTGAGGACCAAGAAGAAGCATAATTGTATTTAGTGCAGATGCAACAGACTAATAAGTTCAGCGGAATCGACACACATATAGTAGACACAAAGCTGAGTGTGTGTGTGTGTGTGTGTGTGTGTGTGTGTGTTTTGGGGTGCGGTACTGCTGTGGGGGTCTTGTGGCGGAGGGGGGCGGGGGGTCTGTTCTGAGGGCCCCAGTGGGAAAATGATAAAAGCCCCACTGTGTGATAGAGAATCGCTGGCCTATGGATTTCCATAGCCTTGAAAGGCAAGTGTGATAATGTAGCGACAATCCAACGCCGGTGGTCTCCGCCGTTAGCTCATCTTAACGTCTCTATCAGTAATTAAAGGGCCAGGATCAGCACCCCAGTCCCCCCACCCTCCCAGAGTGCCCCTTGTCCCTCATCTCGCCTCAAGGAGATTGTGGCCAGGCTTAATGGGCTGTGAGAAGACATTATCCTTGTCCTCCTTAACCCTCGTTCCTGCTGGTCTCGCCCTCACAGATAACGCCACCTGCCCCCACCACACGCTGCGTTTATCTTCAGTCACTTCTCCCCAGAGACTGGCCAAGGTAATAAATAGGCCAATATGAGGAGGCTTGGGTTGCCGATAAGGACACTGTATCCCACCCCCGCTATTTCAGCACCTTTGGAGCATTGTGAGTAATGAAGACCCCCCCCATCTTGGGATCACGTGAGGCATTCTGGGTAACATTCCTTCAGTCAATCAGCTGCACAATTCAATTTCAGCGACCGCGGCGAGAGGACTGCTGCTGGCTTTGTGCTAGCGTCGGACCACTCACGCTGGCTTGAATTCCATGGCCATTAAACCTCACGGCGCCCTGTGCAAGCCGGAGCACGAGATGCTGGTGTGGGGCCGGTCGTGGCCCATAGCACGCTGTCATGGACTGGCTAAGCCGTGGACTGGCTAAACCATGGACTAGCTAAGCCGTGGACTAGCTAAGCCGTGGACTGGCTAAACCATGGACTAGCTAAGCCGTGGACTAGCTAAACCGTGGACTAGCTAAGCCGTGGACTGGCTAAACCATGGACAAGCTAAACCATGGACTAGCTAAACCATGGACTAGCTAAGCCATGGACAAGCTAAACCATGGACTAGCTAAACCATGGACTAGCTAAGCCATGGACTGGCTAAACCATGGACAAGCTAAACCAGGGACTGGCTAAACCATGGACTAGCTAAATCATGGACTAGCTAAACCATGGACTGGCTAAACCATGGACTAGCTAAACCATGGACTAGCTAAACCATGGACTGGCTAAACCATGGACTGGCTAAGCCATGGACTAGCTAAACCATGGACTGGCTAAGCCATGGCGTTAGTGTTTGTTCTGAAGGGTTTACGGATCCTATAAACGTTGAAATGTGCGACGCGAGAGCGCACCCACCTCTGTTGTGGGTTTGCATGTGGTGGGGGATGTGTTTTGTCATGTTGTCGTTTCTCTTTGTCGTCTGGTAGTTTTAGAAAACACCCTGTGAGTCACTCATCCACAACAAACACACTTCACCGCAGACATTTGTGACCATCTAGTCCGTCTTATTTTCCCCGTTTTTGGCTCCTGCTATCCCAGCCCTCTCCCCAGGGTCCCCCCCCCCCCACCCCCCACCCACCTTGCCACACAGTCCCCCGCGGTCAGCGGACGTTAGGAAGCTATGGAGAGGCATACTGATTCCTTCGACGAACCCTGCGAACCTTCCCCCATCCAGCCCCTGATAGGGGACAGCGGAGATTCACCCTCCGGCCTGCCATCCTCCCCCTGGTAGGCCAGCGACGGTAGGCACAGCGACCAGGGGTGACAAATAAAGGCTGAACCCCCTGAATGGCGGGGTTCTGCTTCCCGCGGCTGTGTTTGCAACGGGTACCCCGGAGGCCACAGCCCCTCCACCCAGGGGGTTGTCAGTTACTGATGGCGCTGTTGTTGCTTTCCAGTGTGAAGGGGGCCGGAGAAGGCCCACCACAATCCCGCTTGTTAATGGCATGAATTAATGAAGTGGCGGCGCTGGGAACTTCCTACCCCCGAGCGACTTGGGGGGAGGGAAAGAAGGAGGGCCACTTCCTTAGCATTTCTATGGGCCCCCAATTTCTTTTCATCCTGTCGGCTTTTTCTCCACGAAAAAACCCCCCGCATTGCCCCATACCCCCCTTCCAACTCTCAAAAACGCCTTTTTTGAAGTCCTTTAATCCTTGGGATTTATGCTGGGTTGGGAACACCAACTGATAAGATGCTTCAATAAGCACAGAAATAAGATGGCGGTCGTGTGCAGAGTGTTTGTTAATGCGAACATTGGTTACGGCTGACAGCACGGAAAGCTGAGATGAAAGACGGTTGCAGACGTGGGTGTTTGTGTTTGCTATATTTCTTTCCCTAAAAGACATCTTCCAAATTTCAGCGCTCAGACCCCGCCAGAAGTCGGTTGGCTTCGTGTGTGTGAGTGAGTGTGGTTCTGCCGAGACCCGTACGGGCTTGGACCATCCCGGTGCGAGGCGGACCTGTGTGTCTACAAGTGATATATTCTAACAGCCGATCCACCGAGCAAGAGTGACAGAAATGTAAAATGCCCCCACAGTACGGCTGAACTCCCATGGAGCGCGGGTCTCCATTTTTTACTACACCCCTTACCTTCTTAAATTACTGAATGCTCTTCAGATTTAGTTGGCGGTGTACCAGTCTTATGTTACTTATGAGGTCAGTCCTCTGCGCAGCTGATTTAGAGACAGACAAAGGTACTGTAACACTTTTATAGAACTGTAAACCGCCCTGGTGATGCTGATGGATCGTGTGAGCAGCACAGAATGTCTAGTGTGGAGTTTGATAATGGGGAGGGGGGAGGGCTGATTTAAAATGGCTTTCGATACCATAGAAAGGACAATATTTATCAAGAGCTAAAGGAGATCGCCTCGGGGGGAAAGATGCACTCTAACTAGAAATGTCTCTTTGTGTCTCTCGAGGACAATGCACTCCTAGTCCACGGGGTCATGCTCGTTGATTTAAAGCGTACCTAAACACAATCTTCACACATAAGCAGTGTAGGATTCTTGTTTTCCTGTGAAAGGAGAGACACATGCCTCAAAACATGCTGACACACCTAATTCTTCCATTCCGTGTGGAAAAAACATTTTAATGGAGACGGATTGGGCTCGAGCTACAGTCCTGGCCCTCCTTAAAGTGGTCCGCAGTCGTCTCCTGCAGTGAATCACTCGTAGACGCGAGCACAGATCGAGGCGCTTTTTGCAGATAACATAGATCCCTTTGAGGTAAGTTGGTTGGCAGCCGGTTCCCCTTAATGGGAGCGTGTTTATACTTTGGGTTTTATCTGCTATGAAGGGCCCTCCAACCTGCGCAGGCTGGAATTCCACTTGGACAAAGCTTGTTACTTTGCCACCAAATGAAGCAAATAAACAACTGCACAGAGTAACGGCAGTGTCAGGCTGTTGCATTGCAGTGACAAGAGGCACCTCGATGGTGTCTCGCCTGCAGCCCGGGACCCTCTCAGGCGGTCCAGGCTGAAGTGTAAACATGGGCTCCCGGCCTAGCCTCATTGTGAAGATGGCGATCCCCGGCTTCGATAGCGCGGTCTCCAGAGTGCCTTCCTACGTCGCACGGCGACGCGTCGGCAAAGTAGCCAGACGTATGAATGAACGTCTGGGCGCTGACGTTTAGTGCCAACATCGTCGAGGGGTTACAGTACGGGAGGGAATGCTTGTGCGATTACAGTTCATTCTGCCAGTGTTATTTCAGCCATATCAGAGCTATTTTCAGCCTCATGTGGAAGAAACAACTTCCTCGTCGGCTAGCAAATAAACACTGACACTTTTGTACACCGAGCCAAATGACTCACTTGCATGCAAAACAAATAAAATATATATATATACATATATATATATAAAAACTGAATGTGAACCATTTAATTTGCCGAGTTGGGAGAGTGCTGTGTTGTGGTGACATTGGGGAAAGAAGATACATCAAATATCATGAAACAGTGACATACTGTAAGTACAGAGTCTGTATGTACTTACAGTGTAGTACAGTCTTATATTTAATGCGCAGGGTAGGTGCAGGGACTAACCATAGCTCTAAGAATATCTACCAATAACTCATTACATGCCGTGCTTTGCCGGCAGTTGAGACAGTGCAAAAATAGAGACGCAGGCATGATATTGTCTTGCCACGCGTGCCTCACCCGCCGGTCAGCTGTGATACCGCCACCCCCGCCCCTGCTCCTGTGGGAAGGAAGCCCCACAGACAGGTAGCGGTGCAGGAGCCCGGTGCCTGGGCTTTTACTGAGCTCCCTTTGAGGACTTTATGAAATTAACCAATTAGGAGCTTACGGGCAGAGATAGACAGGACGGAGTGTGGGAGTGGGAAAAAGTCTCTCTCTCTCTCTCTTTCTCTCTCTCTCTCTTTCTCTCTCTCTCTCTCTCTCTCTCCCCCTCTCTCTCTCTTTCTCTCTCTCTCTCTCTCTCTCTCCCTCTCTCTCTCTCTCTCTCTCTCGTTATCCCTCCCGCTCTCTCTCTCTC
>JAOEHI010002604.1:0-5000 GCA_025447815.1 Percopsis transmontana
TACTGTCCCTGCTCTGCCCCTAACACACCTCATCAGATGACCCAGATCACCTGCTGCTCTGGTACCTGGAAACTGGCCAGGCGCGTTTGTGTGCACTTTCCCGGAATAACCCAGCTGAGGGACAGATCCCTGTATCCTGGGATAATGTTCTGAGTATTTCTCTCCCATCACCGGTCCTGTTAAATGTTAACTCAAACCGGGAGCGGCACAGGGAGGAGTGAAGTGCACGTCAAAGGTGTGACCTATATTTTCATACACATACATATTATGGTACTTCCAGTTACTTGGCTGCAGTTAATTAGTGTGACTTAATCCATTAGGTCCTCCACTTCGACTTAGCAGTAATTTTCTGTTAGCTTGTGAAGGGTTAGCGTGTTTGTACGTTAGCGTAGAGCGTTGGGGTTGGTGGTTTTCGCATTCATGAGTGAGATAGGCAAGGCTCTCCTCTTCTCTAAGCGATGTTACTTACCCTGGAAAAGACAGTGTGCTGGCAGACGCGGACCCCTCTCCTAGCTTGCTCTGCATCAGAGCCATCTCCTTGATAGTATGGGCAGAGTAAAGGCCGATGGGGGAATTGTATTGCCCCCACTGGCCGATTGGAGAAACTGCAGCTGGTGTAGGAGAGGCGGGGGGTTTGACAGGGGTGCAGAGAGGTGTCGGAGGGGTCGGGGGGTTTGGAGGTTCTGGATCGTTTTTAGCGGATTGAAAGATATTCTTTATGGAGGGTTGGATTCCATAGGACACTGGCTGCTCCATATCAGCCACCTCCTCACTAAATCTATTGTGGACTTCCTCTTTCAATTGCTCCTTTATCTCGTCCTTATAAAGGAGGAAGTGATAGGTGGATAGGTGGATAGGTGGGTAGATAAAGATATAATTAGAGAGAGGAAATTAAGAAAAAATGGTGGTGTGAAATCGAATTAATGTAATAATAAAAATAAATATAATAATTCATAAGCAGAACATATGAGATTTCTTATTCTTCACTTCTCCCTCCAACCAAGGTCTTGACCTCTGACACCCAGTAGAAATCCGGTAGCTGTACTGAGGATGTTATACACTAGAGGGCAGCAAAACACAGGCTGTATGTGCTTTACCAACTTTTTTGTCTTTACCGTCACGGGACAAACGGGAAAAACTCATACATACACATAAAACACACATGCAGACACACATTCCCCCACATATTTTTGCGAGTTCATCCATTTTCATGTCATCTGTGTATGGCATAATTTGTGTGCATCAAGGTACCGTATCTGCTAAAGCATGCGTATATTGGTTTCCTTAGTGTCCAGGAGTATACCGTGTGTGTTTATACCTTCTGGTGAGGGATGACAGGCATGGGCGAGTCCATTCTAGGGGTTGCTGTAGGAACGGGTACGGGACGTCTTGACCTGTTGGCCGAATTAATTAAATATGTAATTAAAGTACGTAGGCCCACTTTATCACAGTGGTTCTTAAACCAAGCATAAGTACCACTTTACTGGACTAGAACATATTTAACAATACAATAGACCATAGAAGAAAATATAAATAAAAGATTTTAAGATAAAACGCCTATTAAAACTAAAAAGGGGCAGCCTTTAACTTTTATGTTAAAATTTTTGAATTCTCCCAGAGCACACAGATCATTCAGTTTATTTACAGGACTATTTAAATATGTACCCTCTGCATTGCCACCATTTGAGAAACACTGAGTTAGAGGGACACTTTTACCCCCTCCCGAAGCCCAAAATGTCTACAGAATGTGTCCCTAATGCCCTGCCCTTGCTAAAAGCATTACCACTCATTTCTGCCGCCATTGAAAAAAAAGTTCCTAATGTAGCCACTTCCTAGATCTCGGGGGAAGCTAGCTTAGCGTATCTGCAAATAGTTTACTTCAGCATGGTGAGCACCAGCTTGGTGGTGGCAGACTTGATCTTGTTCTGAGCGTCCATGTGGGTCATTCCCTCAGTGCTGACCCCATCGATGGATGAGATAATGTCTCCCTGGGCCATGCTGCCTCCCGCGGCCTTGCTGCCCGGAGTTATCTATGGAGAGGTCACCAGGAACGATTAGACAACATAAAGTAACACATATTCCTCAGATTGACGCATGCGCGCCCACACACACGCACACACACACATACACACTGGGACACTTATGACGTAAACAGAGCAAACCACAAAAAAATGAAAGAGGGCTTTTCTCAAATGTCGTATTGTAGACTCTTTACCCCTAGGTCATACTGTAGGTATTGATCAGCTGATGCCTGGCCTGCTCATGGGCAGTCTGCGGTATATTGTCATCATTATTTAGTCACGTTAATGATTCCTTAAGCCGGGGGAAATTAAGCATGAATATAAAGAGGACCGTTTATGTGGTGAAATAAGCCTAGAAGCTCTAAGCTCTAATACGCTTATCAACCCATAGCTAGCACCAAAGGCCTATTCTATGGAACCACTGACTAAATGCAATCTTTAATGCTGCTTTTATGTTACTATGTCATATTTTCATATAAAGCGATCGTTTAATATTGGCTTTTTCTTTTGTGGTCAGAAAAAAAAGCATTGTGGAGTTACACAGGAGGCGGTAATGCCAATTCTAATGCTCATGCTAATGTTAGTAACTGTACAGTGCTGAGAGCTTCGGGGATGGAATGAACCCCTGGGCTAGGAGCTATGGCTGGCATCCAAGAACATAGTGTTGAACTGCCTGGGACAGGGATGAGGTCAGGGGCTGAAGCTCAGCCTGTGTAAATGTGCTGAGAATAAGCCAGCAGACTTTAATGTAATATGGGTTCAGACTTCGTTGAGTGACTGAACAAGGCCTGAATGGGTAAATCCACGTCACTCTTCTTGTATTTTACCCTTATCCAAACATGTTTACTGAGTCCACACGCTGAGGTTAAAGAAGATTAATTAGAATGATACAGTCAAAGCTACATAGAGAAAAATAGTTAAAATCCCTTATTTGGATTCCTTTTCCACTGTAAAAAACCTGTTGGCCGTGTAAGGGACTTGATATCAGCATACACTCCAACACAACGTGAGCAGGGCGGGGGGCAGACTGCTGTGAAGGTTTGGGTGAGCTCTGTGCCGGCCAGCGGTGAGGTTCATGTATTGGGTCTAGACTTACAGGCAACTCATTAAAGAGGTAAAAATAAGCAGTGCTGTTGATGCCTGGCGCTTCGCTCTGTTTAACCCTAGTACCCCCCCCCTGCTCCCTTCGTCCCCCCCCTCCCCCCTCCCAGGCACCTGCTGCTGACATTCACACACTAGTAGGTTTAAGGCTGTGACTGTGTGGGTGTGTGTAATAATTAGCATACAATACACACACACACACACACACACAACCAAGGAAGATTCTAATAATTAAGTAAAACTCGAGCTTCAAGAAAGTTTTACTTACTCCTAAAAATGTCATCGTTGCATTATTTATGACATTTAAAAAAGAAAAAGATATTTAAAACAGCTTGTGACCCTAGCTAGCCAGGGGCCGTAACATCCCACAAGACATATGCCACCTTGGTGTTGTCTTAGCTACCAAAATCAGAAGAAGTCACTGTCTTGCCTCATTTTCTTTCTATTTTCCTTTCCATGTTCTTGGCAAAGGCAGGCCCAAAATCCAAACCTGCTGGGCGTCACGCCAAACTGTAATGTCACCCTGAATTGTCACTTCAAGCCTGTCAAGTGCTTTATGGCGACTGGTCAGAGGCTGTCGTGACCACAGGATGAGCAAATGTCCAGCAACACAATGGCATAACGGACATGGATCAGGGCTTTGTCTGCCTCTCAAAGCCGGGGGATCACAAAGCAACAAACTAGTGTTTAGTGAGCCAAGAATCAATAGCCCAGCCAAGCCAATCTTACACATAGGAATGCAAACACACATACTCATTTGTACACACAAACACACACACACAGACACACACACAGACACACACATACACAGACATACACAATTTTGCTCCATAGTGAGGACCACACTTGTATTTGAGAATTAGACATGGGAAAATCAAACTACTTAATCCAGCTCCACACACAGAAGGTATGTTGTTAGCCATGGCGCCCTTTTTTCCTTCCTCCCTTGCTCCCTTCATCCCTATTTTTCTTTCTCTCAGTAACTCCCCCTTGGGCTCCATTTATCTATAAATATATGCTTCCATCTGTTCATAACTCAGAATTCTTCTATCTGTCTGTCTATTTAGCCACCTCCTTCCTTCTCTCTCCCCATTCGTCACACCTTGAATCAGCTACCCATTTATCTGTCTGTATGTCTGTGATCCATTCATCCATCCAGCCTTTTCACCTTCGCTTATCCAGGCCTCCCTCTCCATCCATCTATGTTGCCAATGTTATAACAGTCTGGATGACTTTCAATGAAAAGGCCCTGCGATGCTAAAGCTGCCGTCAACTACAACTGAGCAGAATAAAGAAGCTTACTAAAGGTAACCCAAGCTTTGCTGCTCTCTCTCTCTCTCCCTCTGCCCTGGCCCTCTCCAACCTCTCTCTACCAAATGCCTCTCCCTAATGCTATTTAAAGGGAATGCTGTAAATATAGTGGGAGATCTCAGTCCGGCAAAAGAGAGAAGGAGAGAGAGGGAGTCTAAATCAGTCAGTATAGTGCTTCTTTATTCTAACTAAAATACCAAAGTGAAAGCTCTCTGTATTTTTACATGGCTGTGCATCAGCCATAGCCATTTTTATACAAACTTTAAATCCTTTTACTGATAGCACTTGCCATTATAGCAACAGAAAATCAAAAAAAATGTTTTCCTTTCCTTTTTTTCCTTCCTACACTTTTACGGACACTTTTATCCATCTTTCAAATCTAAGACATCTTCTAACAAATAATAACAAATAATGAATACAACTAAGATAGCAGGAGTAAGTACAAATATTTTGTCAGTCTTTCCACAGCTGTGCTATTCTAGAACCCTCTCCTGAGATTACAGTACGTATGTGTTGCCAGCAATTACAATATTACATAACCACTGCTCAGCCATTGCTCACACACAC
>JAOEHI010002604.1:10000-11511 GCA_025447815.1 Percopsis transmontana
CAACTCTTCCATCGGATTGTCCAACTGTAGAGAGACACAGAGAGGGATACAGCCTTTTTCCATAAGAAAATGTCCGAAATGCCAGAAATATCACAAAAATAAACATACATATTGTATACATATTGTTGATAAAGATAAAGAAGATAATTAAAAGAAGTTCCATGGATCTTTCTGGATATCTCGACAATCTATTCTCTATATGTGTTTGACTGGCGGTCTTTTGATGACTGGCAATACTTTGATGGAAACATGTATTGATTTCTTTGTCGCCTTTTGGGAAACTATCTGAAAATCGGATACACATTTAGGTAGAAACTTTGCTGCATCAGTGAACCGGGGTGTGGCTTTATTACTTAGAGCCCTGAGGTGATTTTATTTGAGTTGTTAATGGATAGACGGAGGTTGTGGCAGGTTGTATCGCATTGATACGGGAGCTTATCAAGCGTTTCCGATCAATACAGCCCTCCTCCACTAAACCTGTCCGAAGAAGACATGAAAGAGACTGAGATCAAAGACATTGGGGATGATGGATTGCTTGCTCGTGTGTGGCGGGCAGGGTTGGAGCCTCCGGCTGTGTGCACCCAATCGCCGGCTGGTTACTGGTACTGGGCTTGATTTGTTATCAGTGTCCTGATCACAGCCATTAACAGGAAGAGGCTAGGTTGAGTTCATATAAGATGAGACAAATCACCTCCCTGGAGCCGACATTACAGCAGTCTCGCATACATTACCAGGAAAGAAGTCATAAGCTAATGGCAACGGCCACGTCAATCATAATATGACATGGCCACTGACGCTCACACATTCACACATCTTTAGTTGGAAGTCGAGGAATGGCACATCGTCTGCGATTGTGACGTTTGGTCAAATGGCCGGGTGCTTTGAGCGTTCTAACGTTAAGAGTGAATATGTTTCCAAATATGTTTGGAATATTAAAGGCAGTGGACCACGGCAGTGATATTTCCGCCTTGATGTGCCTCGCTACAGGACTGGATTGAGGATGATGATGATGAAAATGATCATGATCATGTTGAAAGCAGCGCAGCAGGATGGGGGGTAAACTAATTAGATTCAAAGCACAAATGCCCTTCATTTCATTACCTCTAAACCGCGACTGTAAATGAACAGAGCTGTCAGAATCTGGACATTACAGATTACAGGTTGAACAATGGACTAACCATTCCCTGCCGCGACTCCAAAAGATTACAGACTCCCCTTAATATTGCTCCACACATTCTGCTAGCACTGTGCACGCAGCCATCTGTAATCAGAATTCTACATTTTCACGTTAGATCAGTAATGGTTGAAGGTGGGGGGCTCTTACTTGGGCGGGCAGGTGATTGCTTGGCTGGTGGCTGAAATCAGACATCGAGATGTCCTCAGACACTGTGAAAGGCTGAACGACACACACACACACACACACACACACACACACACACACACACACACACACACACACACACACACACGCTGTCAGTGTCACATGTTCACTAATTAACCCGCAGTGTGTC
>JAOEHI010002605.1:0-11510 GCA_025447815.1 Percopsis transmontana
AGAGAGAGAGAGAGAGATATAGAGAGAGAGAGAGAGAGCTACACCCCACTTTCCGTTGATGGAAAGTGGGGTGTAGTTCCTCTGTCGCGTCCTGCAGAAGTCAACCACTAGCTCCTTAGTTTTGTTGATGTTAAGGGAGAGGCAGTTGACCTAGCCCCATTTTGTCAGGTCCTCCACTTCCTCCAGGTAGGCCTTCTCACTGTTGTTGGTGATCAGGCCCACCACCACAATATCGTCCGCAAACTTTACGATGGTGTTGGAGCTAGTCTTTGCCACACAGTCGTGTGTACAAAGAGTACAGCAGGGGACTGAGGACACAACCCCGAGGAGCACCGGTGTTGAGGGTGAGGGAGGTGGAAGTAAGGATGCCCACCCTAAACACCTGGGGTCTACCAGTCAGGAAGTTTAGGATCCATTCGCCCAGAGAGAGATGCAGTCCTAGATCCCGAATCTTACTGATCAGCAAGGAGGAGGAGTAAATGCTCTAGAGCTGAGTTAGACTGATGTGTGGGTGCATGTACCTGTGGCCAGTAGGTGTTTGTGTGTCTCTCCCCCAGACTCTGGTGTCTACGAAGAGGCTTTCTGGTCACATCCTGATAAAGTGTGTGTCTGCTGTAGGCTGGGGTCTGCTACAAAAGGAACACACACAGCTAAATAGAAGCTGATATACACCAAGCTGAGAAAACAATCAAATAGTTTTCCAACTAGCCAAATTTTCAATGTAGTTTGTTGGTAACGGGGGACAAATAGTAATTCCACAAAATAGTCTCACTGATTACTGGCAGTACGAGGCAAACTGTCAGGTCTTCTCTTATTACCTTGTTGTTAAAATTATGGAGGTTCCTGGAGAGAATACGTCTTATGCTGTCCATCTCCTCTGGCAGGAGCTGTCGGCTCTGGCAACGAGAATCAGTTCTGACAGAGGACAGGGGGGAAATATATTACTGATATTTCAGTTCAGAAGGGATGCAGAGATTGTTTAGAAGTAGACCTTGGAGCATGAGGTATGACAGCCTGGTAAAAACATCCCGCAAGCTCAGCCTGAAATTTGCTTCGTTCAATATGCAGAGTGGAACAAATTGTGGAGTTTGCAAAATCCGGAAGGTCTTAACAGGCTAGAAGTATGAAAGAAGATGCTAGAAAATGTAAATCTTATAGAATAACTGCTTGAAATGTAATAGTCAGGAATCTAGTTGGGGACCAGCAAAATGCCTGCATCCTCACTGTGGTAGGGCCTCCGCATTTCTTCTCTGCTCCTGCCTCTCCAGCTCCTGGTGAACTCGCAGGATGCTAGAGCGAGCCTGGTGCCCCTCACAGATCAGGAAACGACGAAGGTACCTCCTGTTGAACTGCTCAAACCTCACAATATCACACACACACAAACACATGGGATGTGTCTGTTATCAGCTAATTCATCAAATTATTGTATGATCACTCAAATATATGGACTGCATTTAGAATATGTTTTTGCTGCCATCTGCTGGTAAATTGAATTTATGTTTAGATCTCCATGCTAAACTAGGAAGACAGAACCGGTACACAACACGCAAGTTAAACTAACTTGTCTTTCCAGTAGTGTTGTCCCCAATAGCCAACCACATCCTCTATACCTGCCAGCAGGTGGTCTAACAACTAGAGACGAACAGAGACGAAGAAATTACTTATTATACTTTTACAGACAGAAACCAATTGTGAAATCAGATGGATGAAATCCTGATGGTGCATGGATAATCAATAGTAATATAGTTTTCTGATAATGGATCTCAATGAATCAGAGTTGAGATATTAAAATGTGTGGTGTTGTTCCATTTGTTCTGACCAATATCAAAGATGTCACTTGCCCAATTTGGACAAGACAGGGAGAGGGAGGCATTGACATAGTCTAACATTTCCAATACCAATGGTTTGTGCTATGGTAAGAAAATTAATTTCTACAAATTACATACCCTTACCGTCTACTAGGGGATGTTCGAATTGAATGTGCTATACACCGTATACACCACTAAGTGATGCTATAGTCTCAAATATCTATTTACAATCACAACATGATGCTACAGTATGAAACTCCATAGCCAGCTAGAAACTTTTTACTGTCAGTAAGTAACACTAGAAGTGGTGGTGCACACCATGTTTACTGTAATCTCTTTTCATTTACTATTAGAAATGGAATTATGATCAAGTATTTTAAGAGTATGGGTATGACATTTGATGGGTAGTGTTTGGTGTTGTTTTTCTAGTAGCCGATACGTCACCCTGCTGTGAATCTCCTCGCTGACAGTAGGCAGAGCTCTCTTCTTCCTTTTGACATCCAGCAGCTCCACCAGGGGCTTTATGGTCATCCCCTTGGAGAATGGACAGAACACTCAAACCAAGCATTGTGCAATGGAAAACAGAACACAGCATCTAACCTTTTGTCAAGCCTCATTTATGTGAAGACTTCTCTCAACCTGCACAAACACAGTGAAGAGGATGACGACGATGGTGGTTGTGATGAAGAGTCTCTTCTTTGGGAAGTCATCGGTCAGGAAGACCAGGGAGAAGCAGATCGCACCTCTCAGGCCACCGTAGGCGATGATGAACTGATCCCTAAAAGTCACTGTGTTTCTCCGGAGCTTGTTCACGACAGCCGTCAGCAACAACACACCTTTAGATGAGGAAAACACACCCTCTCACAGTGTTCCTTTAATGTGGATTGCATTGACCAAAAGCCAGCTGGAAAAGTCTTTATACAGAAAGATAATGATTATGGTTCCTGTGAACAAAGCACTCCAGCAGATTGAACTGGGCACATGGGAAATGTCGGCAAATACTATGCAAGTGTGAGTATGTGTGGTTATGTGTGTGGGTTACTGTGTATAGTATTTGTATTTTGCCACTCATGTGTAGGTTCCTAATGTTCTGTGACTGTAATTGTTCCAGTACTCCGTTTTGGAAGTTAAGATTTCTTTGAATACTACAAATGTGAGAATGTCTAGGGGAAGCCAAATGGACCACAAACTGTTCCTCACAACTGCAGTCGAATGTGTACTCCTGTGCAGGGAAAGAACGTGTGAAACGTTGACGGGTCCCCTTACCCGAGGCCCTCCAGACCAGACAAAGCAGCAGCGTTGAGCAGACAAAGGACCAGCTCCACATATGGACATCCTGTATGGTGGAGACGCCCAGGAAGATGAATATTAAGGTTTCGCTCACGCTGCTCCACATCTTCAGGAAGTACTGGATGCTGCTATTGCTGCGTTCGGACAGGTTAGCCTCCACATACTGCTTCATGGTCACAGCACACGTCACTATGCTGCCAGAGGGAAGCACAAACATTGTTAAATTGTGACCTCAGAATTCAAGCAGACGCGCAATTACTTAAATGTTTTAGTTATATATTTGTAAAACAAATGTAAAACATTGATGTACAAAGGTACATCAATTTGTGTTCATAATGTGGTTGAAACCAGCGTTACAAAAATGTTGTATTGGTTTGAAACACTGAGAGCGCAAACATTGAGATGGGGCTGGAATTAGGGGGTTTGGGTGGGGTGTGCCTTTTGTTAAGCTTTATTACTCTGGCCAGTGTTTTCATATGTGACTACAAAAGGGCAGCCAAACAATTGTTTTGTCGCATTTTATAAACAGCGTATTTTTTGTGGGGTTATGGCTCATAGGTCACAGGTCCAAAGGTTTGGAGAGTATTGCTCTAATGAACGCTATGCTCTCCAACCAAACCACTCCTCAAAAAAGACCTGCTTTTTGTTACAGCTCCTACTCAACATCATGGGTGGCTGCAGAACTCACGCCATGATCCCGGAGAGATGCAGCATCTCAGAGGTCAGATAGGACAGGTAGGAGTAGAGGAAAACAAACAGCGGGGCAATGACCTCCGCTCTAGAAGTGAACCGGGAGGTGAGAGCAGCCACCAGGCCAAAGAACAGGCCTACACAGAGACCCCCAAGGCCTACGACCACCACCCTGCATCCCCCCAGAAACACATCCAGCCCCGACACTGACGGCAAGAGCAGGAAAGACTCGAACAGCTTGTACAGCACCTGGAGGAGACAATATGTCCACACATTATATTCTAGACTAACATTTCCAACATAAATTACCAGCAAAACAAGTATGTGTTTATTTGATGTAAAGGTGTAGGAAGTCAGTTTTTCCACTGTAAATCAAATTATCTTTAAAATAAACCACTGCTTTCACTTTTTCAGATTCTGTATCCCCTTTCAATAATTTTACAAGCCAAGTACCCCTTCATCTGACAAGATTTCTTCAATAAAACGGAAAATAAAACAATTTGATGATGTTCAAAAGATAATTAAATTTAAGGCTGTTCAGTACTGCATAACATTACACAGCAATATTTACACAGCAATAAAATAAAAAAATACAATTACCACATTCTTGCTGACACCAGGTACACACAAACTGAACATTTCTGTGATCTATTTGTAGGTATATCTAGATAGGAATGACTGAAAAATAGCTTTCATTATTTATTTTATTTCATTATTTTTTGTATTTTCTCTCACGTACCCCCTGTAGTACCTCCAGGTACCCTTAGGAGTACGCGTACCTACTACTGCTCAAGGCCATCCTAGAGGTATGTGAGCTCTCCATTTTCTGTTTCTGTTCCACAAACTCCCGTGTTGTCTCACCACTGTGATGGCATCGTTCAGCAGGGACTCCCCGAACACCAAGATGTGAAGCTGTTCGTTGACGTGGATCTCCTGGAAGACGGAGAGCACAGCCACGGGGTCCACAGCGGCAATCAGAGAGCCAAAGAGCAGGCAGTGGAGCAAAGAGATGTCCCCCAGGGAGTCTGGGGACAACAGACACACGCCGTACAGGGACAGGCCGATGCCCAGCGCATTCCAGAGGGTTCCTAGCACTGCATACCTGCGTGGAGGTAAGAGTAGCTTTGCCTACTACAAGAATACTCATTGTTCTGTAAATCTAAAAGAGTGAGGTCAATGTCTATTGAAGTGTGGATGAAAGCTTAAAGAAGAAAAAGCTTGAAGCATAGAAGAAGAGTACAAGGGCCAACACACATGCAGAACAGATATGTAACCTGACTATAGACTCTACGGAGGTACACACCAACTGTCTTCCTACCAAAGGATGGTGCCCAGGTTCCCGAAAAACAGCCTTCCTGGGAGGAAGTAGCCTGCATCTAGGACGATAGGCGGAAGTAGGAAGAGGAAAAAGGCATCTGCATTCAGGGTGGGCGGGGCTGAGTGACGGACACCATAGATTACCCCTCCCACCAGTAGGCCCACCATGATGAGCAGACAGCTCTCAGGGACCACTGATGGAACTCGGCCTGACCAATGGAACCCTGTGGAAGTTAATAGTTAGAGACCGGTAGGTATTAATAATACGGCTAAGATTTGTTCAGAACCCATTTGTCAGTGTTAACACTGTGTAACACAAGTGTAACACTTTTGTCACAAGTGTAACACTTAAAGCACTAAAGCAGAACCACAAGTTCTTCAAACATAACTCTTTTCATTCACTGACAAACCCCCAGTAGAAACATAATATGTTTGTGTCTTACCCAATTTAGCCAATGAGGCCAACATGATCCACAGCACAATCTCAAACGGTGCCTGTACATGGTGGTAATCCACACTGAAAACCCTCAAAGCCCTGGGGAGATCCATCAGTAGGCTGCCACCGCTGCTGTTGTGGCCCAGCCTGGGGTTGTGGTTGTGGGGCTGAGGGAGCACGGCAGGGGGTGTCAGGCCTGGACATCCTGAAATGCACAAAGTGAGAAGGAACGTGCGAGGCCACAGTCCAGCCATCCTGTAGCCATGCTGGGAATCACACTTGACAGTGAAGGGGAGAGGGGGTTACAGAGAGAGGGGGGTGGGGCCAGGGCGTGTGTTTGCAGACAGACACAGAAACAAACACAAAGCGTACAACTGCTAATGTGCACAGGAATCCCTGAGCTAGCAATAAAGTCTGAGGGGGGAGTGTGCACCACATGCACGCACTCAAGCACACAAAGACATAAGAACACGCACAGTCACGCATGCATGTATAACACATCAAACCACTTACATTCAATAAATACATGAATAGACTTTCAAGAGAGATAAGTGATTCATCAAATTATATAATTATTTTCCATTCAGATGGAGTTGTATAGATGATTAGATGTGACATGGACACGTAGCATTTTTACTTTGAAAAAGTACATTAATACACAACCCAGTTTTCATTATCTAATGCCTTTCGTTGAGGGACACCTGCTTTTGAAATAGGGACCACACAAAGTATGTTTTTATTCCAGTATAATGGCTAATATACTAAAACTGTTTTTATTCCAGTATAATGGCTAATATATTTCTTGTTTTGCAGCATGGGAAGCAGAAAATTAAAGATACACTCCTCTATTCCATTAACGTGCCCCCCCCCCCCCCCAGAATCCCAAATTTCCACCCGCTTACTGTTTATGTTTGTTTATGTACACCAACTTTGTTTCAAAACAAAGCAGTTTTTGTAAAGCAGGGGTCATTTCAGACATTAACTGACCAGTGTATATATCTGTCTTACTGTAAAATGAGTCACACACTCACATACAGTGCCTATAGTGTGGGGATGGGGTGGAAGGGAGTCCCCACCACCCACCACCCACTCACCGCTGTCATATGATGCTATCACTGGGAGCCAGCCCTAGGCCTACATTTAAGATCTGAACATCAACAAAGAACAGTTCTCTCTCTATCTCTTACACACACACACACACACACACACACACACACACACACACACACACACACACACACGACTGTGTAGCCTAACTATTTAATGATTTTAAAATTTTATTTCATTCAATGAGGGTCCCCACAAATTTATTTATTAAAATATATTTACACTGGCTCCTTCAACGTACAAAATATTCAAAAGTATGTATACAAGTATGTATAAAACACCTGGTGTTTTTAAAGTATAAAAAACGACAAAAAGGTGAAATATCATGTAATACTTAAATGTGACAGCAGATGGCGAAAAAGAGCATACATACAGGGTATGTAAACTAAAGAATGTATTAATTTAGACAAATTAAATTAAACTGTATTAAACAAACTGTATTAAAAAATAAAAAACGTTGTGATTTAATAATTGAATACTTAGCCGACTTATGTGTATATTTTAACTATTATTTTCCCCGTTGTTTGTCACTATAGAGTGCTGTCAGCCTCTGAGATCCGTAGCACAGGGGAGCTGAAGTTCGATGAACAAGGGACAGCATTCTGAGTGTTCAGGTAACTGATGGTTTTGCTTCCTTGCCTGGCTTGCCCATCTTCCAGTCCCGTCTCCAGGGATTCTGGCCCCTGCGCCCCGCAGTTGGGCTGCGGGGGCGGGACCAAGCTGCGCAGGAGGCTGTTTCCCTGCTGGGAGTTGTATCGGGCTAGGCTATCCGTCAGGTGTTGCAGGTAGACCTCGTCAAGCTGCTGCTCCAACCATCCATTGAGCAGGGAGTTAGACATGGGCTCATGCCCTGGACCTGGTAGGTCCAGACTGGTGGTGACACTGGCCCCCATTTCCAAGTAGCCCTGGTCCCCTTGCGACTCCTGAGGGACAGGGTCAGCATGTACTAAAACTCGAGGAGCTCCAGAGGCTGGGGGTAGCATAGAAGAACGGCTTATGGGCAACATGCTTAATAGAAAGTCGGGGTCATCCAGCTCCCCTGCCTCATAGCCTAGACGTATGTCTGGATACCGCTGAAATAAACTGCAGGCGTCTAGGCTCACTGAGAGGGGAGGGTTGACGTTGGGGACTGGAGAACACCCAGGGATTGACACGCCGACAGCAGGCAGAGATGCTACACCCAGCCCCTGGCTTCGGGTGGGGCCCGGCTCTTCCATGCTGGGGACTGAGTTATACAAATATTTCATAATGTATAGAAAGTAAATATGGAAATAGTTGCTCAAATCACAAGTATATTGCATGTAGAAGGGCAGTCATTTACAAAGTTATACTGTAACTAAATAATTAAACTACACAATTTAACAATGCTTTAACATAGGTAGAATTCGTATTATTATTGCTTACTTGGTTCAGCTGAGATTGTATGTAGGCCCGAGTTTGAAGAAAGGGGAACTCCATTGGGCATGTTCACATTGTTTCTTTGTGTCTGTGATCTGGGTATGTCAATGGTAGTTTTACTCTCTTCCTTGTAACACTGCAGTATAAGAAAGCCCTCTCCTAACATGTCCCTCGCCTGCCGTTTCCGTACGCCACTCTGTTACTGCTTCGCTTCTGAGGGCTGCGCTGTAAATGCTGAGCGCTACAGCAATACAAAAGTTAAAATGACCTCTTTCACTTCTTCACAGAACATTTGACACACAGCCGCGATCACTTGCCTGCCCACAGATGCTCACATAGGAAACTTCCTCTATTACTATAAATAAAAGTCTCATCTAAGAAAAGGAGAATAGCGCATTTGTATTCAAACTGCTCTTACGGGTGATCCCAACATTGGCAAAGATTGTTTGATAAACTCTGAAGTTTGAGAATATGCTAAACTGTTAGTAAATCCAACATTTTCTCTCTTTATCTCATTTCAGAAAAACACACTTTGACAGCAATTGCTGTATTTTTTTGAAACTCACTAAATTTGTCACTTGACAATTTACCTTGCACTATATTGCTATTCTAGTTGACACTTTGTATGAAAATAATGAAAAGGCCTCAAGTCAGTAAACTCAAAATTCTTTATTGAAAACAACATTAATTAATTAGAAGGCAGAACCAACATTAGGCTTATGGTATTATTTGTCCTTATATTTTACCCAGATGAGCTATTCTATATATATGAGCTGTAGGTTTATAATTTCGTATAGTTCTACAACAATGCCAAAGTGAATGCTCACAACTAGTAACTAAATATTCCTCTCTTCCCTAAAACAAAGACAATGCAAAACATCTCACTTCAATAAACCTTTATAGACGTACCAGTTTTGCAATTTTAAAGAAAACAATTTTCACTTAAAACAGAATTAAGACAATATAAAGAAAATAGAGAAGGTTGTGGTTTTTGGTTTTGGACATGACTGGTATGCTTTGAAGCTACTAACTATTTCTAGGACTATTGGCATGATGTAAACTTTTTTTTATTTTATTAAATGATGTGCTCACTAAATACAGAGACAGAAGATGTATTTTTGACCTCATCGTTGATTTACAGTGCTTTAGGACAATTTATAGGTGTAGGCAACATTTATCAAAGTGCATGCAGCTTGCTGTGGCTCATACTGGACACTATATTGAAATGTCTTACAAATTGCTTTACATTCATGGTGATAGATGTCTGACTTGCCATTAGGCCACCAGGCTTAGTAGACTGAGGTTAATAACAGCCGGCAGAGCTGTTCCTTGGTACCCTGACTTAGTACCTTCTGTCAGTAGACAAGGCACAGCTGAACAAAGATTAATACAAAAAAATAAAAAATAACATACTGAAAAGACATTTTAGAGTAAAATTGCTGCTGCTTTTTTTGTTGTCTGGGGTCCACGTCTGGCCTGAGGTCAGGGGTAAAAAGAAAAAAAAAAAAAAACATCTGCTAAGCTACTGCTGTTCTTTCTTTGCTAAAGCCTCGGCCTCCTGCAGAGAAAAAAAAGAAAGAAGGCGGGAGTGATAAACTGTTAAAATGGAGAATATCGGTGATATATACAGTGTATATACAGTGTGTATATATATATATATATATACACATACACACACCCTACAACCTGACAGAGGAAAGCCCCTCTGTTGCCATGGCAACTGGCACACCTTGCTGCAGTACCTCTCATGGCAGAGAGGAGGAGCTAGGGTGCAGTAGTGAGTGAGAAGAGACCAGAGACCCACCTAAGCCCATGATATCACAAACAGATGTATTGCGTAATATGCACGCTTTCTATATGGACATCAGGCTGTGACGATTCATTTATGAGCCAGTAGGACAGGATGTGGGCTTCAGCTATAGGAATGCACTGTGTGAGTATGAGTGTGTGTGTGTGTGCAGGGGGGCAGCCGTCTTGTGTGTTTGTGTTAGCTTTGGAAGCTTACCTTGGAGCCAGGGGGAGCCATCAGCCCCAGAAATGCGTACACAGCGTTGTCCTCTCTGGCATCGAAGAAGGCCTCATAGTTCTGAGAACGTAAGGAAGAGAACTTTAAGAAGTGCTCGCCGCTCACAGCCTCAAAGGGACCAGATCTGTTTCTCTAACTCACCAGCACTGACCTTAAATGATAACAGAATCCAGATTTGTGACAGAGGGATCTTGGCTTGACCACTAAATACAGAGAGAATCTGATATTGTCACAGTGCCTCCCATGCTGACTGCCGAGTGCCTTGCATTCCTTTCTACTCCTCCCCCTACAGCTTGTCCTAGGCTCACACCATTCTCTACCCCATATCCTACAACCACTGTTGTGGACAGCTGTGCTTTAAATATCAGCAGCGAGCTGGGAAAGAAATTTGGGGATCTGAGTATTTTTAAATCTCTAAAACATACAGAGAGAAGAGTCACCACTTTGCTACAGTTAGGTTTAATATATGCTGAGGCTTCTGGTCCCATGTCTGTTTACCAGATGTGTGCTGGTGTCAGCTGATATGGTCCATGATGATGCATTGCTGCACATCCCCGAGTCATGCATGCCATTACAAACTAGGTGTGCGTGTGTGCCCCTCACCCCACAGTATTTGCTCTCATTGAAGATCTGCGGGGGCAGGGGGTTCCCAGTGGCCGGCCGTGATTCGTCAGGGACATTCTCTCTCATCCACTTCCGGTTGTCCTCATTAGCTGCGATGTCACACTCCTCGAACTCAATCTTATTGGCTGCCAGGAAGCCCATCACATCCTGTTGCTGTTTCTTAATCTGTGGAGGAGGAGATGGGTTGAAAGAGGAAGTTGTACTACTGTTAGTTCAGCATATTAGCACGCTGGGGCCTTGGCTTGCTTGTCCCCACGGTGTTGAAATAATGAGGAAGCTCTCTCTATTATAGGAACTGTTAATGGACTCCAGACTGGCCTACGACTACAGTGTTGTTCAGAATTGCAGAGCTGCTTACCACTGGCCATGATAAATGTGCTCTCTGCTGACACCCTTCCACTTCCACAGTATAGCTACTGCGAGTACACGGTGCCCTGCCCAACAACAAAACAAAACCACCTAGACTGTATCAGCAATAAAACGTTAACACCCTATGGGGATCCCACCCTATTTGGATGTGTATCAGAGCTTTTGTTTGTTATGTTACCAACTAACCCAGACAGCACTGACCTCAGACCAAAGTTCACATCGCAAGACAGACAGACAAGAAGCCACCGTACGCCAAGGCAACAACCAGATCGGGTCTAGTAAAACAGAAGGTGGGTGTGACCTCTTAGCTCAGTTCAATGATCTACAGTATGCGCATTTGTGTATGCGTGTGTGTGTGTGTGTGTGTGTGTGTGTGTGTGTGTGTGTGTGTGTGTGGGGGGGGGGGGGGGGGGGGGGGGTGTGTAAAAAAAAAAAATAACAAGGA
>JAOEHI010002606.1:0-11509 GCA_025447815.1 Percopsis transmontana
TGGTGCCCCACAGGCTTCAAGGTAGGCATCAACTACCAGCCACCAACCGTGGTTCCTGGAGGAGACCTGGCCAAGGTTCAGAGGGCTGTCTGCATGCTGAGTAACACCACAGCCATTGCAGAGGCCTGGGCCCGGCTCGACCACAAGTTTGACCTCATGTATGCCAAGAGGGCCTTCGTCCACTGGTATGTAGGAGAAGGCATGGAAGAAGGAGAGTTCTCCGAGGCCAGAGAAGACATGGCGGCCCTGGAGAAGGATTATGAGGAGGTGGGCATCGACTCATTTGAGGAAGATGAAGAAGGAGAGGAATATTAGTCTGGGAATGATATAATTTACTGGTTGTTTTAATTAAGAAACAAAGTTGATTTTGGTTTTTATAGCAAATAAATAATGGGGATTTGGCTTTTCAGTATTCCATCCCTGTAAACACATTATCACATCGTGTGTTGCCAATGTAATGCAGATGTACTTAAACTTATTGGGAAAATCTGGTATTTAGGGCATTTGCTCATTGGCCCTACCCAACTCCATTCATTGGGACAACCCAGAGCCAATAAGCAAACACTCTAAATACAGAATTATCCCTAATAATTTTACATCAGGGCTGTGAATGTGTGCTTACTAGGATTAGTTGTGGTTTTAGGCTTAACTGCTGTATCATTCATGGTTTTTATGCTCTAAACTTTCTTTTAACAGTTTGATCAATAGAAGTTGTGTATGACATATAGTTTTTATACAATATCATGTTGAGCTCTTGCCTTGCAGGCTTTCGCCTTGCATAATAATAAAAAAATCCCCCAAAGATCCCCCAAAGTGTAACATTGCTTTTTATTTGTCTTCCATGTGTCAGGTCAGGGAAACTTGGAACTTTCCTTTTCTGCAATTCTCTTAGTGATACAGGATGTCTAATATCCTATTTAAGTATTATTGCCTTTTATTTGTCACACTCGGTAGCCATTTACTGCTCAGTTTTGCAAAATTCTCATAAAATATTTGTATTTGTGTTTTATTTTATTATTTGTCTGTATTGACTGTATGTTAATTTTTTCAAGGGCATAAATGACTGTAATTTTGAATAATGGCCACTAGGTGGCAGCCAACTAAATCATGGAGCCATTCCTAATAATCACCAAAAGAACAGACCTTCTTGGGCTGTTTTCAAAATTATAAATTATTCCATTATAAGAGATTTTAGGGTTTCTTGATTTATGGCTATGAATTGCAATAAGATCAAAGATCACTGCGATCTATTTTCAGATCAATATGTAAATCTCTCCCATTTCTGCTTTCTGTCCCTTTTCAATTTAATGTAACTTTCTAGAGGCCAAATCTTTCTAAGTGACCTAGGCCATAAGTCCTGGCCGATTTTTTCTAATTTAATTAACATGAAAACTTCCCCAGGGACACATTACAGCAAAAAGATTAGTTCCGCTCTTGATGGTTTGGCCAACCGTAAGCACACACCCTCAATTTGTTCAGTCAATGGCTAATCTACAGTGTATATTGGTTTTGTTAGCACTTGGTGTCATAATGATTTATATCCACACTACAGCCCTATCACAGCCTTAGTGAAGAAAAAGTTGGGGGCCGCTGTGTGCAGTAGGCTAGTTTTTTTGTATTTAACTTTATCACGTAATCAAATATAATAATCTTTTAAGACAAAATTAAAATAATGAAATATACAAAAATTTTACCATGACGCCTGAAAATTTGCAAAGGTGTGTGTGTAAGCTGCGGTTAGTGGATTCTATTGACTGTATTGAGCTGCATAGCATCAAAGCTGATTTCATTAAGGAGCTCCGAGCGTAGGCCTACACGTCAACACTTCACATGATTTACACCCGCATAAATCTAAGTCGTTATTTAAATAAAAGCACACCTTCAAACCGAGGCAAAACAATCTTTCATTTGGAGCAAATCAATTGTTTTACTTATACAAAGTATTTATAGAGATCAGTCTTATCCTTCATATAGGTCATTCTCTGATTTTTATTTTATCTCTAATTTTCTAGACTGCACTAATACAATGTTAAAGTTGACATTTCTATAAGCATGTATCATTTTTTCAAATTTGAGCTTTATTGGTTAATTAATTAATATAGTTGAATGGGATAGCCTATAACGGTATAGCTGAATTGATGTTAATATGCAAGTATTAAAAATATAGTATATTCAATGGGTTTTCGCCTGTTATTTGAAACCTTAGGCAATGTAACTTGTGCAACCCATAAGTGATAGAATATAAATGACAAATAGTGAAAAATTTGAATTCTATGTATTTTCTCAATTGCAGATATTGTGAGTTTTACGCTCACAATATCGAAATTGCGAAAACGCATAGAATGTTTTGTATAATAGAAAGGGGTTGTGTGTAGTTATTGGCCATGCACTTGAGGCAGACTGGCGAAAAGACAAGGTCCCGCACCACTCCCCGGGGTTTGTGCCTGTCCTTGTATGTGAATGTGTGTGCGTTTGTTTATTCTAAACCTAACGACACCACAACATTCTGATGAAAGCAATTCCTCTCAAAAGAGGGATTTCATGATGATTAGAAGCTAAACGCTAATATCATGCATGTTTACACTACACGAAATCCTACCCTGCCCAATATGAAGTTTTTAAAATAGCCTACTTGTAAGGATGCAATACTAAACATTACACACTTAGTGTACACAAGTCTACATCTTGATTATTTACTGTAACGAGCTGGTAACAAAACATTAAGAATCCAATACCACTAAGATTATCCGGAATAGAATTTACCTATAGGCTGTCTTGTGTGCGTGTGTGTGTGTGGTTGAAGGGGGTGATTAATGAGCGTTACTGGGTGGCAAAGAGTTTGTGTCCCCTCCCACCCTTGTGTCACCGCCACACTCAATGGCTTCATCAATTTGTACCAATTATCATGTCAATAGGCCAGAAGGGAAGGGAGGAGGAGCGATGCGGGCAGAGGAGGATAAACAGGAGAGACATGGGCTCCTGCTGTAGAGCAAGATGTTAAATGGAGGCAAAACAATACGTTAGATTTTTAACACGTGTGATGTGAGTTGTGTATTACTTATTTTATTATAACCTGTTTTAATGTCTATTTATTTTATTTTATCCAGAAACAACAGGCTAACAGGATCTAGCTGAACCTAAACAGACTTTAACGATTCAATATTTCAAATACTTTAGAACAAGAAACGCCAAAACATAATGAGAACGGTAACTTATGAGTAACTTATTTATCCCATATTGACTCCTCCACAGGACTAACATATGTAGTGTGTATGTAGATATACTTGTGTACGCACGTGTGTGTGAACGCGAACAGGTGCTGGTCTGATATAGATAAGCAAATAGCTGCACACACATAATTAGGTGCCCATTTACTGGTAAAAGGACAGTTCAAACAGAAGAGGCTCGAGTCTATTCTGACTATTCAACGTTAATTGAAAAGTGTATAGCAACATTTTATAGGGGCATAATAAATAATAAATCAAATTAATTCCTTAATAAAAGTTAGGACATCTTCATCCCCTCCATGGAGTGCTGACACTGGCAGTGATGAGCTGAACTGCAGATGTGGAGAACCCCAGTATGCTAGGTTCATTCCTGCTAAAAAGTGACAACATATTTTTCACACCTCACACTATTAAGTGATCATTCTGGCCATGATTAAGGACATCTTCAAGGGGACCTTCTCTATCTTCTATCTATCTATCTCTATCTATCCATCTCTATCATATTTTTTGGGAAAAAGTGACATAAAGCTTCCTCTAGGCGCCATTTGCTTCAATTCGACCCGAGATTAAGAGTTTTTCATGATTTAGAACAAAATGTATAATGAGGGAGCAGATTGTCTGTAAAATATTTGCGGGGCCACTAACATGCCACAAACTGGGAGGATTGCAAAAAACAACCCACTGCTAATTTAGGCATTTTTCTCACTAGATTAGCTTGGCCAGGGACAAACTATTGTAACCCTCCTAAAAGCCTGGCGACTAGCTTGATTAGTTACTATCACCGTTCACTGATTGCTAATCAACCTAACTATAAGACAACTCGGTATAAATGACTGGTTTGTCTAACTAATTTGCTCTACCAGTAGATGGACAATATCTTGGGGGGGGGGGGGCAAGGAAAGAAAGAGTGGGTAGTTACATAAAAACGAGAGGGGACATTCTAAAGAAAACTGTTCTGAGAGTAGGAGTGATATATGAATTAGCAGTCCCTCCTTCCAGACTGTCAGCACCCCGCTGTCCAAATGACCAATTAAAACAAAGCTAATTCTGCTGTTAGCCTCTAGACAGCGTCACTAATTCGCTCCCTTCTGCACACTGAACACACAAAAATGAGCACAGACATAGAGACAGATACATTTCAACACACAGAATGCACACGCATCGGTTCATGTACACATTCCCTTTTAAAGGGACACTCCATCAACAAAAACAACAGAAACTGTGAGAGAGCCTCCTGCTCCCCAACTCCTGTCTATTCCTCCCCCTACAGCACTCCTAGGCTCATATACCTGTTGTAACCCACCCACCACAGCCATGAGCAGTTGTGTTTTCAAATATGCATTTCTCGGGGGCACTAGAACACCAGGGGAAACTGAGTCTGTAGTCATATGCCGATCCGGTAGGTGGAAATAGGCGTAGTAGGGGGGAGTAGTGGGAGTGGAAGTGACAGAAGAAGAACATTTTTAAACTGCTGACCAGGTGCAACTGCTGTCATATCTGAAACTAGATGATCTAGATGATTAAATGAACGATTTCTAGCTCTCTAATTGGCCTAACCCGCATGTCTATGAAGGGACTCTTGATCACCAAGAAACCCACTCGAAGACATGTGGAACATACAGTACAGTCAAGTAGACTGGACACGACCGCACCAGCAGTGAAACCCAGGGCTCTGCTGTGAGCCAACGGTGCCAACCACAACACTACTGTGGCGTCCTACATATTCCTACCTGCGCACTGGCATTGTCAGGCTCCGAAGCCATAAGCGACACCCGAGTGGAGGACAGGGGAGGGGGGCACGAGAGGTGGGGACAATGAATTATGTATGTACACACACACACACACACACACACACAGAGAAACCTCTGATTAAACCCAGCAAACATGAATTGGTGGGAGTGTCAGCCGGCCACAAGGCTAATTGAACTGTCAGATTTAATGTCTTTTCCTCTCTCCCACGTGGAAGGATGGAGGGATACGGTGAGAATGATGAGGGCTAGATTAAAAAAGCAGCAGTAATACTTGGAGAAAGACAGGGCAAAGAGGAGGAGGAGGAGGCTGAGAAGGACGGTAGTTGATTAGGAGAGGAGGTGATATTGCGCAGCTGTCGGCTTGTCCTCAATCACGGGCTCATGTTTATGTCTGGACACTTAGCAAAACAAGCAATGGAATGGCGAGAAAGCAAGGGAATAAATACAAATTATTTTCATGTAGTCATACATCTACGTGCTTTCGTATCATTGGTTTTGAGAGCTATTATGTGGATAGCGGCCATATCATTTGTTGCTGCTGTTTGTTTACTTTGTTTGTACTGCGGCGTGACATCCTGCCAAATACTATTTAGGCCATTTCCCATATTTTAATTCTATTTCAAACTATATGTCAGTTTGATGAGGTATAAAACTGACTTAAGTGCTTATTAAACCGAATGTCTTTTAGAGGGCCACTTAGTTTTCTTTCTTTCTTTTCTTTTTCCCTTTTTTGTGTGAATAGTCATTCAGAGTCATTCAGAGATACAGTGTCAGTTTTGTTGTTTTCAACAGTTTTTTAATGCTTATGCCCCTTAGTAGATGTTTAGAGTTTAAGTTAAATCAAGACAGGCGCTGTGTGAGCATTTGGGAAACCCCACCCTAGAGAGAAGTATAGGTCCCCACAGAGCAACAGATGTTTAACTGTTCTCTCCCACCACCAGTTTGCCCTCCCTGCCTTTGTGCCTCTGCCGGCCCTACGTGTGTCCGTCCCTCCTCTCATTCACACATCACTGCTGAGCGCTAATTAGCCAAGCCTCCCCGCCTTCTCCTCGTACACTCCTCCCCCTATTGTGTTGTCATCTCCCTGTTTACTGTGCTAAGTAGTCCTCGCCCCAAACCCAGCTCCCATCCTCCTCCTCCTCTCCTCCCATTCTGTCCTCCTTCCATGTTTCCCTCATGACAGCCGCCATTAATCAACTCATTTGGATCGAGGTTGAACCTTGTAATGGTGAACGCCCACCCCTGCCTCGAAACCAGGAAGTCTTCCATTCCCCTGCGCTCCATTAGCCTCATCAGGGCAAGACTGGGTCTCGACAACGGATGGAACAATAGTAACCTAAAGCAGATATGAGAATGGAGGCAACAATAGGACGCAGACAGCAGGGGAGCAACGGGGCTAACGGGTCCGCTGTTGGTTCTGTGGAATCTTTTTTGCCCCAGTGTCTCCAAAAATAGATGGTAAAATATCACCATGCTCAAACACGGGCCTTATAATTCCTCTTATGAGACATGTCCTATACCAGCCAGGGTGAAATAACCACTCTGTAAAACAATAAAAAACATACAGTATCATCTTTAATGTTTTGTAACAATAGTAAATTATACCATTGCTGGCATATATATACAATTATGTCATTTTAGCTGACGCTTTTATCCAAAGTGACTTCCAATTGCTGCTATTACATGGAGCAGATAGGGGTTAGGCATCTTGCTCAAGGATACTTACAGGTAGGCCAACTCTGGGGATCGAACCCACAACCTTCCAGCTGGGAGTCCGACCACTAGACTATCCTGCTCCCTATGTAATTGTTAGTCATATAATAAACCACCAGTATAAGACCTCAAAACCTCTAAAGTATTTCTGCAACAGAGCAGTGTTATTGTTATTGTTATTGTTATTATGTATCATTATTTATTAATATTGTTGGATCCAGAAACACCCGGTGGTTTTAGTAAAGCTATATCCCTATGCTCAACAATAACGTTTAGCATTACAGAATTACGACTTACCACTTTGGACAGATATGGATGAAAAAATACGAGGTGCCCTAATTTTAAAAAGTGCTTTCTTTTTGATTGAGTACGTAGAGGTTTCCGAGCACATGTGCTGGCATGGCACAACCTCTGTGACCGGAGGTCAAACAGAATCACCCACAGGGTTAACCTCTGTGTCACATTTGTGTATGAATGGAGGCAGAGTCAATGGGTCTTTTACAGTCGGTTGTAGACGAGAGTAATAGTTCTGTGTTGGCCCTGGCTTGCTCTTGTATTTTCTGTGTGTGTGTGTGTGTCTGTGTGTGTGTGTGTTCATCTGTGTCTCTGCACATGCATGCAGCCAAATGTGTGTGTGTGTGTATGTGTGTGTGTGTGTGCCATTCTGTCTGTATGTAAGATGGCTCTCATTGAACACAATAGGCATTTAATGCCAGCTCCTCCAGAGAGGCATCTGTGCGCCACTAAGAGTCCGTCTTCACAGTAAACCCTCTAGCTGTGTTAAGAGGGGTCATTTGGAAGAGACAATGCAAACATAAAGAGGAACGAGTATCTCTCCTAAGAAAAATTCAAGTTTAGTTAAGCTTTATTGGATCATATCCTCAGCGAGGGAATACATGCAAATGTCAACAACGTGGGAAAACAAGGCTTTGAAACAGCAGGTTACAAAGATTTTCATTACATTTGATTTCATTTATTTGACTGAATCCTGCATTTTTATCTAATAAATCTGTAACATAACTGGCCTGACATCTTATGAGGTTTGGACCCCTGAAACATTTTATAAATGTTACTAGCAAGCAATATCCAGTAACCATTCAAAGACTGATATATATTACTGTACAAATGTTGAGATTTGAATGGGCACAATCTGAAGGTAGCTTTGATTTTACATAAGCCCATGCAAGATAAATGCAACTACTTTCTTTGCATCCTTTATTTTGGTTGTCTAGCAAGCATAAATTACCACAAAACCATAACAACAAACATTTGTTATTTAAAGGCGATACTTGATTGACAAATGATTGATATAAACTGATTTCTTAATCTGCATTGAATACCCTATCTTAACTGATGTGACATTTGTTTTAATATATACTATATGCTTCAGCCACTTTGAATTGTGAGATCTCTTGCTTTTTCTCTCGCCTATCTGTTGGACAATAGATCAGAGGGTAATAATCATTTTACAGCTTCTCTTTACAGCCTCTAAGCCACAGCAAATAAACCAATGTTCCAACCTCATACTTCACACATTAAAGGCCAGGGCTTTCTATTAATGTGTGAATCGATAAAGGGAAGTAGTGTTTTCCTGTTAATATATTTTAGTCACTTGCAGCCAATTGCTGCTATTACAATTATAATGCTTTTGAATTTCTTGTCCTTAATCTGTTGAACCATTGTAAACCATTGTAAACACACACAAAACAGTAATTAAATATGAAGAAAACGTTATTTTCTTCTACTTTACTTTTGCAAATGCCAGTGCACCAGCATTGAAAATGTATTGGTTGCATTGTTAGTCTTGTCTATACTGGTGCACTGGTAGAACAAAATGGAATAGACCCATAGTTAACGTTATAAGCTACACCCTACTATGACACCTCTGCAAAGGGTCCATTGGCAAGAGTTAGATAATGAAGCCTTAATACATACTGTACACATGCAATAAACATACGGCAGTTAGTTTATGTTGGGCAGTTGAACAGGTGTTCACGTATTTAAGAGCAGTTCTTTCCCAGGCCTCAGACATGGTCTTATCAGTCATTAACAAAACTTATCAGTGTCGTTACACAGTGGCAAAGCCCTAGAAATACGTGGTTTGGGTAGCCTATAAGAGTTCTATAGTGCCGCCAGTGGCTTAAGTGAATTATTGTGTGGCATTCAAGTGGTTTTAGTTCATTTCCTATGTAGGTAAGCTAAGCTTCACTACTCTTGCTTGACAGACTGATAGATCAAGGAATATATTTTAAAAGAGCCTCTAGGGCCATTTAAAATTTTAGAATGTCAGTATATACATCACTGTCTCTGTATTGTGGATTGTTGTTCTCCAAACTGTGCTATAGCAACCATGTTCTTGAAAGTCTCAATATAACATCCTCCCCTAGGCTGGGTTCTGGGACATATTTAAAAATAAGATGACATTAAATCCTCACAAATTTAACAAATTAATAAATAAAGCAAGATTCTGAAACAAACAAACAAACAAAATGACAAAACCTGGGCCAAAACCTGGGCCACACTGTGGAACAGGTTAGCAGTTGGGGCAAAATGTTTTCAAATGTGTGTGTGTGTGTTGGGTGTGGGGGGCAGTGTTCATGGAACTGTGTGAGTAAGCCATACCTGAACCAGAACAGTCAGTCAGAAAGACAGAGCCAGGTGTAATGAGTCAGAAAACACACAATACTTTCAAGGGTTACTCAAAATTATTCTGTAGCCCCGGCCAGATGTATTGCGCACAGATGATATGTTATCAATATACCTGTAGTTGAATTATGAACAAGATGTCTGACCTTGAGATCGGGGGGCTCTGACCAATCAGTGTAGAGGTGATTGAGTAGCAAGTCGGTGTGGGGGATTTGCCAACTCCCAGACCTATGGGCGACGCAGTTTTAGTCCTGAGCCCAAAGCGACAAGGAAGTCTGTAGAAATAATAACATTAGGCTACAACACCAACTTGCCTGTGCGTAAATTCATTCAAAGTTTCGTTGCGGTAAATGTATTTTTAGTCTGGATTTTCCAGTCCTGTAATCTAATTGCATTAGGATCAGAGTGTGAAAAGTTTCACAACAAGATTGTTTGGCCTGTTTTACAGATTTATTCTTCGGTGCTAGTGTAGGCTACTAGGGGAAATGACAACAACAGAGGAGAAATCGAAAAACTTTCGCATTGACGCACTTCTTGCGCACGGCATAGCGCGGCGGACGGACAGGGATGACGCATCGGTGGGATCCTACAGCAGGAGCCCCGGAGACAGCCCGGTGTCCTGCCACGGCTCCGAAACCACCTCCCCTCAGCGGACTCTAAACGGCAACACTCAAATTCAGCCAGGAATGCTCCATAAAGCCTCCTTTCTCAACTTCACCCAGTCAGGATTCCCGACACTGTCGCAGGGGGCCCTGGCAGGAATGTACCAGGGTTCCTTGTATCCTCTGGCGGGCATTGGAGGTCATCACCCCGCCTTCATGTACCCCAGCTTCACGCAGCTGGACCAGGCTTATCATGAACAGCTAAAGGGAGCAGCTGTTGTCGGTGCATTGCCCCTGGATCCCTGGATCAGAGCTGGCATGATCATACCCAGACTGTATGATGGAGGTGAGCGGGTTTTCCGATTGCCTTTTATTGCTTTTCAAACGTTCTCTCAGAGAAGATCCTCGAAATTATATATACGTCCTCAAGATGCCTCTGTCAAACTTTTACAGATGTAGCCTAGTCTACATAGGCTATTATTATTTTTATTAGTAGTATTATTACTATTATTATTATTAGGCCTATTATGAATGGTGGTAGTGTTTATGCCTGTATTGCATATGTCTATAGGTTTCCTGCGTTTCTTATTCTACAATAGCAAATACAAATTAATTAATTAATAAACATTTTATTCGATTCTGTCTATAAATTATTGACATTTTACATCTTTAATGATTTCGTTTAATAACGTTTGCTAGCCTATAGGAATAACGAAATTACATTAGCTTCAAAATAAAAAAAGAAATGATTATGGCTAAACTAAATAATATGTAGGCCTATAACCTATGCTAAATCCTATTTTTTACATAGCCTAGCCTGTTTATATTATGAAAATGATTTTTTATGCAGAACCAAATAAAGTCCTAATAGGTAAGGCTATAGTGAATTAAAGCTATTGCCCTACTGCGTTTCCAGTCTATTTATGAGAAACACCAGCGATGATTTCGTTTTTCGAACAAGTTACTTGGCTATTTACAGCTCAGAATATCTATTTTCGGTAGATAGAAATACTTTAAATTCTATATTTTATTTAACAGCTACTAATTTTTAAGCACAATTGCCCAAATAAAATCGCGCGTTATGAACAGTAGGCTAATGGCAATGCCAGAAAACGACACACCTACCACTTCCTTAATAGAATCAATAGATACCATTTATAGTGTTTTCATCAAAGTAATGGACCTCTGTGAGATTTTATTACTGCGCTAAAGCAATATCATATCACCACGTCCTCACGTCCACCACTCATGGCAATAAACCTCATGTCAACAGACAGACACACAGACAGACAGACAGACAGACTGACAAAAGATAGCTGGATATAGAGGCTATAATATCCAGGTCTTTTATCTTTATGCCCATAGCTATCCAGACGGAGAAATGAATTATGTTGACTTATGCTACACAAAACAATGGCAGTCTAGTTTTGTTATTTTATTGCTTTTTCTTTTATTCTTTCTTTATTTTATTTCTGTCAATCATTACAAAGTAGTAGTGTTGTGAGTAGCGGGGAATGTGAACCCAAAAGCAGACCCGGGTAGGCAGAGAGTTTGTATCAACACGACCTGT
>JAOEHI010002607.1:0-11508 GCA_025447815.1 Percopsis transmontana
TATATATATATGGGAACATTCCTAGTTCCTACGCTAATTCCCTGCATTGAAAAGTGGCTTTTGTTGTGTCCAGCTCTGTAAACCTTCTGTCACACCTATGCATGAATGTGTGGGTACCTATGTACCCATATATGGTACCTATTTATCTGCTGTATTTGTGTTGTGCAGCCTCAGTAAACGTCCTGGTGCCAAACTGTAAGATCTACAATGACGCTAGCTGTGACATCTCAGCTGATGGGCAGCTGTTGGCTGTCTTCATTCCCAGCAGTCAGCGAGGGTTCCCCGATGAGGGCATCCTGGCAGTCTACTCTCTAGCGCCCCACAACCTGGGGGAGATGCTCTACACCAAGAGATTTGGTATTATACTATTGGTTTGCTTTAATATTCTCAAGACTTAAGGGTGACAAACACATCAATTTAATGACATGTGAAATCCCTACCAGTAACATTTATCTACTAATGTTTTAATTTTGGCAAACTTTATTTCTATTTGTACTTGCTCAAAGCTACAGTAGGTTTACAAATCTTCCACTTCTTCTGTAGTGTATCTTTAATTAACCGTGAATGTCTTTTATGTAGCCTAATTGTGTTTATGTTGTCGTCCTGGGTGCCAGGTCTGTTGAAAGATTCCTCATCTCAGAAGGATGTATAGCCTTATGTATATATGCCTTCTGTAAATCTGTTTACATTTACAGCTAAATGCTGTAAATGTAAATGTAAATGTTTAATAAGACAGGCCGAGTAACCATAAGCCTCGGTTTTAGGTCCTAATGCTATCTCGGTTAGCCTCTCTCCAATGGGCTGCTATGTGATGGTTGGCCTGGCCTCTCGCAGAATCCTGCTACATCCCTCAACTGACCACATGGTGGCGCAAGTCTTCCGCCTGCAGCAACCCCATGGTGGAGAGACATCAGTCAGGGCAAGTATTAATAGTCATTCTGATAGCATGTTCCTCATTTCTATGGGTGCTCCCCTATTGTATTTGACAGTTTTATTAGTAGTGTACTCTCAGAAAACATCTAAGAACATTCAAGGACTACTGGATAACTTTTGATAGCATATTTTGCATGATGAAACTACATGGCAACCCTATAAATGCATTACTCCTCACACTGATCAAAACCAGCTGTATGCTGTACAATCTTCATCCCCTCAGGCTGTAGTGTAGACTTAACTAGTCTACCTACTGCTTGACCATAGACCTGTGAGAGTGCCATTGTGTATAATATGTTGACTAAACAGTAACTAGACTAAATTATTCAAATGTGACGATTTTTCTCACTGGCAAAAGATTAAGATGAGACTCATTACCTCATTGCCACTGCTGTAAATAACCTGGTTCAGTACAGTGTTTGCCATACTTAGGCTCTACTTAGGTGGGCCACCCAAGTAAATGGAGACCCGCCCAGGAAGATACAATTTGAATTCCACTTTCCCTCCCCCAAAAAAACAATGTAATTCAGTGTTTTCCATACATCGATTTATTTGTCAATACCAACATTGACCGCCACAGATAGATTTTCTACAAAAAATATCTATTTTTTACAATTCAAAGCGTATAGAAGCCACCGCAGCACACTGGTTGGCTCAGCTCCTCCTTGCTAACACGTTAACAGACCCATCTGTGGACTGCCCCTCCTCTTCGCCCCCACTCTCGTTCTAACTTGATCATGTGCACGAGGAATTATTGTGCCAGCCGCCAAGCCCCCCCCCCGCTCAGCTACTGTTGTGAGTAGCGGGGTTAGGGCTAACCCGCTACTCACAACAGCTACTGCCACAGATGGAATCAAATTGTGTGGGAAACACTGCAGTAATAGGACCATTCCTTTAAAGTTGTGACTATGTAGACTCTTACTAAAAACTATAGGATTCAGGGTTATGTGTATCAATAGCATTCCTAAAAAATGAGATTATGTTTAATAATAAACTCTAGTATTGCTGTTCTGTTCAGAAACAGGAACAGTCTCTTTTTAATACAGTTTCCAGGTGACACAATAATTAAGCTATTTAATATGTTTTTATTAAAGCCATTAAAAAACAAAGTGACTAATAATTGGGGATCCTAAAGAGGTAACGATTGTTCTACTACATTAGGTGCTCACAAAAGTACACAAACATACAGTGAATGCTTGCGTAGGAAAAGTACTCACAGACACCAGTATTACTTTGTATCCAAGGCTTTGATACCATGGCAGGTTGTATCCCCTCTGAGGCAGCAGTTAAATAATGAACATGTATCATTCTTTTGCACAAATTGTCCAAATATGTGGAAGGTAGTTTAAGCTTTCTGTATCCTGGTCGCGTTAGTCGTTGTCTGCACAGCCTTAATTAAGAAAGGTGACAGTGATGTTATGTGCTGTGTCATGATATGTTGTGTGTGTCTATGGGCTTTCAGATGGTATTTAATGTGGTTTACCCCATGGCACCAGACCAGCGGCGCCATGTCAGTATCAACTCAGCACGCTGGCTGCCAGAGCCAGGAATGGGCCTGGCCTATGGCACCAACAAGGGGGACCTGGTGATCTGCCGGCCTGTGTGAGTGTTGGTGATGCTATACTATGCTAGCTATGCTATGCTATACTATGCTAGCTATGCTATACTATGCTAGCTATGCTATGCTATATTATGCTAGCTATGCTATACTATGCTAGCTATGCTATGCTAGCTGTCCATCTGCTCTGAAAGGACCAGCTGTTGATCGGATTATCCTAATGGTCACTGTCAATCAGGATGACAATAAACTGAAGTAGCTCAATTTGTATAACATGATTATAGTCTGTTAAGACTTCCTGCTTTGAAGGGAATTAATTTACGACTTGTGTGGCCTAGGTTTTATCGTAATGATGCTGACAGCCCTGGAGAATCAAGCAATGAACAGCTGTTTTCTGTCAACAACAGCCGTGGTTCTGAGAGACCAGGGTAAGAGTGTTTGGGCCGCACCCTAGTTTCTTCACCATGTCCAGGCTGGTATGTCTCTTACTCTACACTTGTTGATTTTCAGACCAAATCGTTCTGCTTGGAGATTGGATCGAGATATGGGTTTAATGAATGCAATTGGCCTTCAGCCCAGACACCCTACGCCTTCAGTGACATCGCAGGGAACTCAGACGCCAGTCATCCAACTGCAGAATGCTGAAACACAAACGGAAAGAGATTCCTCAGAGGCCAGCACCTCGCAGGCAGCTCAAAGTACTACCAGCAATACATGTTTCTTGACTAAATTGATATATAATTGATAGTGTATTTTAAATCAATGTCCTGAATAATTTCACCAAAAGGCTAAAACAAAACATTAACAAATGCTGTGAAAATATATACTATACCCTAATAGTATATAAGATACCGATAAAATGCCCTGACATACCCTACAGTATTAAACCCTAATTATATACCCTACAGTATTATACCCTAATATCATACCCTACAGTATTATACCCTAATATCATACCCTACAGTATTATACCCTACAGTATTATACCCTAATAATATACTCTACAGTATTATACCCTACAGTATTATACCCTAATAATATACCCTACAGTTATAATAATAATAATAACACATATATACAACAGACCAACAACAAGCCCATAAATTACCCAGTTTCTGGAAGGCACTGTACACCCTATAGATAATCAACCCTGGGGGGGTTATACTAGTGGTTTCTGAGGGTACTCCCTCTGGGAAAATAGCCATGTAAAATTATTTTCCAGCATTTCTACACTACCTGACATGACTTAAGTTAAGATTAGGCAGTGATTTTCCAATACAATAACAATGACCAATGTCTGACTTTATTTTAAAATATTTGCATATTAGCAGAACAGGCAGCAACTGGACAGACTGCAGTTAGATTTGTTGCACAATAAAGTCCTTGCCTTTCTGTGACCCCTCACTCAATTTCTGCCTATTCTAAATATCTCACACCCTGTAAATCTGAGTTTAAGTCTCACATAACATCAGTTAATGTGTAAAATCTAGAAACAGTTTTTATAAAACCAAACAATTAAATGTATAATCACGATGTCCTAGGATCTGGTTTAGCTCGGCATCAACACATCAACACTTGTTCCAGCAGGAAAACACCCAACGTGTTTGTATAAAACAGGTGTAAATACAATGACCAAAAATCATTTATCTATTTATTATTATAAATTCATTATATTTTTTACATTTATTCATATCAATATGTATTATTATTCATCAAGTTGTGCTTTCTTCTCATCTAAAACTGCATTACCAAAACACACTTTCGTGAACATAAAATGAATTGCTCACCAATCCCAAACAGTTGGAAACGTGTATGACCTACCAAGGCACAAATGGCTGCGCGCACTCACAGCAAGAAGTGACGCAGAAAGAATAGTAACAGAAAATTAGGCTAAAACACCCCACAGTCAGATATTATTTTTTCCAAATGGACCAGCCTCCTCTGATGTACAGTAATAGTGAAATATATGTAGGGTAAATGCTACATAAATATTATGGAACAGCTATGGCTTTGCTGCTTGCTGGTCTCTTAAAGATATTGAGGTTGCAGTCACAATATGCTTCTGTCTCTTTTATCAGCAGATGTCCTTGATGAGGGTTCAACCGCCGGCCTTGGAACAAGAGGTTCTCTGGATGTGTCTCAGTATGGTCCAGCCCCAGATGGAGCTCTGGTTGACGCCAGCAGTGCTGCAGCCACCAACGGTAACATCTGCTCTGTATTGCCAGTTGTTTTGCTCTGTAAAAACCTTTTGTAAAACCCTACATACTAATTCTAAACATTATAATACATTTATAAATATACAGTGGGGTCCACAAATATTTGGACAGTGACACAAATTGTGTTATTTCCGCCCCACTGGTGTTATTGTGGTCAACAACTGCAAGACCATTAATGTTTTATACAACACACAACGTAAAAGAGTGGTATTCTGGAAATTAGTTTAGTATAATTACATTGAACCATTTAAGGGATAGCCTATATGTGCACACATACCAATCATAGGTCCAATCATAGGACTCTGGTCCATCTGACGTCACCGCAGCCTGCTTTGGCCCAGCTCGGAGTAGGTCCATCTTGGATGTGGCTCGGCACCACTCTGTGTGTTTACACTGGTAAAGCCACTAGAGGCTGCTTAAACGTAGCGGGGATAAGTAGCTGGACAGTTTTGCCTAGCTCCAGTTCGACGCCAGTCAGCTTGAGCTAAGGCTTAAAGCTCAAGGTTTCCGGGAACTCAGGCTTGTGAAGTTTGGTTCCGCATTACGTTCATCAAACATTAACGTTAGATACCGCATATTCTCTGTACGACTGCATGCAATATTTATCTCTAAACATAATGTACAGAGAATATGCTCGTACCGTGATGGTTCGGTACCACATATGTATATATATGTATATATATGCGTGTATGTATAGAAACACTGTATACTGGCTGTGTTATGTCAACCGTTTCACCCCTAATACACGATGTGCGTCTACATGTATATTTGTACAATATGTTTATATATTAGACCCCCCCTCCCACAGTATATCTATGTTCTTATCAGTCCTGTTGATGGTTGTTTGATCAGCGTTAGCAAGCAGCCATGGAGGCGAAGGCAGACTGTGACACCATTGCATGAGGGGTGATGAAGATGATGCTAACATGTGTCTCGTTCAAGGGGAGGATGCTCTGGCTCGTATCCGCCGGCTGATCGCTGAGGGGGGGATGACGGCGGTGGTGCAGCGGGAGCAGAGCACCACCATGGCGTCCATGGGAGGTTTTGGGAACAACATCATCGTCAGCCATCGAATCCACCGCGGCTCTCAGACGGGCGTAGCTGCTGGCCGGCCGCCCATGGAGCCTTCGTCCTCTGGTCACCTCATCCTCAGCCTGGGCCAAGGCCGGACCCAGGCCCCCAGGGGCCCCGACAACCCTGAGAACTCTGACTGGGGCCCCCAGAGCTCGGGGGGGCGGGGCCTGTCTCGGGCCATTGACAATTTGTTTGATAGGGGACAGCCTTCCTCGGCATCAGCCTCCTCTTCCTCTCACAGCCCCACCCCCAACACCAGCCGTGCTAGCCCAGACGGTTACCATGGTGACCCCTACAGCAGGTAGTGAGCTAATTGGCTAAGAGAAAGGAGACTGCTAGCCAATCAGAAGCCTTACGATGGGCCCAACCATGTTGGAATGATCATGTACCACAGTATTGTGTCTTCATGTTGTAGTTGTACTGTGTGTGTGTGGGGGGCTGGTTAGCACTAGTTAGTTTAGCAGAACAATTCATGAGGGATTAATAATGAATCCATTTGGCGAGTAACAGACCTCTGGCTTATTGTTTTTTAAAAACTGTTTCCTTTTACTCTTTATTTAATCTTAATTTTCCCAGAGAACTTTAAGAAGGCTGACATAACAGCCACATCTTATTAGCTTGGCTGAGAAGAAAGGAGAAAAGAAATTAGTGTTAAAACTATGTTTAAAAAGAAAAAAAATGAACCAATCTGAATGCTCGTCCTGGCTTTACTTGATAATGAACATTTTAAAGAAACAATTTTGCTGTGTGTGTGTGTGAGGGGAGCAGGGCTGTGCACCCTCTCCATCTTCTGAATGATTAGATCACCACATTTAAAACACGCTTACAAAGGTAAATTGTCTCACCAAATATTCCTGCTATATCAAATTAAGTTTGTACATTTCAGATGCTTTTCTTTGCTTTGACTTTTATGTGATGTAATTAAAGAGCTTTGTTGATGACATGGTGTTTTTGAAATCTTCCATCCCTAGCATTCCAGTGAATTATACTGAGATGCATCCTACAGTCAGTAAGTGGTAAGTGCTCCCTTCCAAACCAAACATGGGTGATGTCAGCGTATGGACAGCACTTGGGTCAATGGGGGCGCGGTCTTCTCTGGTGGACCAACCAATGACATGAAACACCTCACTACCTGTGTTGCATCAGTAGGGCAAATGGAAAGGCTTTCATGATTGGGCAGGCTGAATCATGATTGGATTACCTCAATCAACTGGAAATGGCTCCACACACATTTATTTAGATAAAAAATAGTTCTTTAAATGAAGAATAGATCATGTGTTGTAACTTTTCAGTGTGTGGTCGTCAATCAATAAGACCTCACAATGCTGACAGGTTGTCATCACATCAAGAGTTTATGGAAAAGGCAAATGAGAGGTTTCATAAATTGATTTCATTTCCTGTACAGTTGTTTATAAGATGGGTGTTGCATCACTATTTTATAATTGTAATTAAGTATATTAAGTCTTCACTGTTAAGGTCCTCAGGTGTGTGTGTGTATTCCAGGAATAAACTGTCTTGCTTTGGCCTGTTCAATTCCGATGAATGGGAAAAATTGCCAATTGCCATTGAAGGTAGGTCTCCGGATCCATCCACTACATGGGGATTTTATTTTAACCTTGTAGTAGAAACAATGAGTTTAAATGAAGGCAGATGATCTAAAACAATGAACTAAACATTCCCACGTCCATGATGAAATGTCCCTCTTCATTATAATGTAGGTAGGTAGGTTGAGAGACAGACATTGGGGTTAGGGTTAGGGTTAGGTTAGGTTAACTCTAACCCTAACCCTAACCCAGACATTGGGGGTAAATGTGTAAAACTGATGGTGTTATAGAAGTTCTCAACACAACTCTAATTTTAGTAGTGAGGAAATGTTCAGTAATGCTGTTACATCCCACACAACGACATCCAGATGTAATTATCTGAATGGACGAGGCAGCTCATTGGACAGTGGAAGGCAGTCATGTGGTACATATACTCTATATATACAGATGGACATATACATGTTGTGAGACTCTAGTTGGATACAGAAGACGGCAGTAGTTAAACATCCAAGGTGAGTGTGTGTATGTATATGTACAGTTCTGTCTTTTTATCTCCTCAAATAAGCCTGTTGATTTATTTGAGCAGATAAACAAGGCGGTTTTCTATCAAAGTAATTGCAAGGGTTATGGATCAAGTTGAAATCCACATCCAGGTTGGAAATAGTCAGTGTGCAGGAATAGCTCTTCCATGGTCTATCATCTATGAACTAAGTTAGCCCTAAGTTAACCCTGGTGACTGCTGATGTCATTTTAATGAGCCATTGCAGCAATTAGTTATTTTAAATTTAATTTACAATTTAAAATATAAAACTCAACCTTATGAACATAAACTTTTTTCCTGGTGAGATCATTAGTGTCCATGGTAATGTCTGGCTGGATGCTTCATACTGTAGCCTAAGTAATATGAGATAATATTTTAGATTCATAATGTAGCTGTTAGTAATTTCGTTGGTAATGACAGATATTAAATATGAACAGTGTAGATATTATTATAATTATACTTAGGGGCTTTAAATGGTGATTGGTTACCCACAACACCTCCAGCTTCATTGTTCATTATACTTATTATATTAAATGGTGATTGGTTATCCAGGAGATATGGATCAGCACAACGCCTCCAGCTTCAACGACTCCCGTCCATCAGGCAGAACTTCATACAGTATGGCTCAGCTTCTCTGTATCGTCACGGTAACTGCCTCCCTCAGCATTGTCACCGTCCTTGGCAATGCGCTGGTGATGCTGTCAATCAGAGTCAACCGTCGCCTACAGACAGTCAACAACTACTTCCTGTTCAGCCTGGCTGCGGCCGACCTCCTCATCGGGCTGGTCTCCATGAACCTGTACACTCTCTACATGGTCCGGGGCCACTGGCCCCTAGGCCCCGCCCTCTGTGACCTGTGGTTGGTTGTGGACTATGTGGTGAGCTCTGCCTCTGTCATGAACCTGCTGCTCGTCAGCCTGGACCGCTACCTGTGTGTGACCCGGCCTCTCAGCTTCCCGGCCCAGTGGAGCCCCGCTGTGGCAGGAGGTCTGATCTCTGGGGCCTGGCTGCTCCCTGTCCTTCTGTGGGCTCCTGCCATCCTCTGCTGGCAAACGCTGACGGGAAAACGCATTGTCCCGGATGGGGAGTGTTATGTCCAGCTACTGGCTAGCCCTGCTGTGACTATGGCAACCACCCTGCTCTCCTTCTACCTGCCAGTCTTCATCATGACCTGGCTCTACAGCCGTGTGTCCCTCGCCAGCCGCAGACTGCTGGGCTCGCAGGGCCCCCGCGCCTCCAGACCTTCTGTTAAAGACTGTCTCCTGAACAGACGTGTTGTTGCCTGTGAGCTGGAGACCAGGATGGCTTCAGACACTCTGAACCCATCAGAGTCCAGCAGAGGGAGCTGGAAACCATCCAGTAACAAGTCTCCTTCTTCAGGAACAGAAGAATCCCAGCCGGGCTCCTTGCGCCAAGCTAGTGTCTGTGAGGGGAGGAGGAGACATGTGAGACTGCAGAGGGAGAGGAAGGTCACTAAGACTGTTCTGGCCATCATGTTCACCTTCATCCTCACCTGGACTCCCTACAACGTCATGGCTGTGGTTGGGGCCTTCTGTCAGGTCTGTGTCCCCAGCACACTGTGGAGTGCTGGCTACTGGCTGTGCTATGTCAACAGCACCATCAACCCAGGCTGCTATGCTCTGTGTAACAACACCTTCAGAAAAACCTTCTGCCGTCTTCTGCGATGCTACAGCAGACATTCCCCACGAGATGCATCGTCATAAACTGTGTGTGCAGTGGCTTCAGAAATTATTCAGGCCTCTTAACTTTTCGAACATTTCATTGTATATTTAATTTTAAATGCATAAAATTAAAGTTGTTGCCCATTAAGATACACCCAATAATCCATAATGACGAAGTGAAAACATGTTACCAAAAATTCTTTGCAAATTGATTAAAAATTTAAATCTGAAATCTCTTTAACGTAAGTATTCAGACCCTTTGCTGTGGCACTCCAAAGTGTGGTCAGGGGCATCCTGTTTGCTTTAATTATCCTTAAGATGGCCCTACAGCTTGATGGGAGTCCACTTGTGGTAAACTGAATTGATTGGACATAGTTTACAAAGTGAACTATGTCTACTTTGTAAACTACGTTACGTTATGTTACATAAGGTCCCACAATTCACACTGCATGTCAGGACAAAAACCAAGATGTCCCAAGGGACTGGCTGTAGACCTCAAGGCAAAGAACAGGGAAAGGGCATAAAACTATGGGGATAAAACTATTTCCTAAAGCATTTGTGTTCCCATGAGCAGGAAGTTTATATTCAGACTGGACAAAAGGCACTTTTCCTATAAAATACGGATTAAATTTGATGATGGATTTACAATTAGGTAATCTATCAGATGCTTGTATCCAAAGCGACATACAATTACATGCTGCTATTACATGGAGCAGATAGGGGTTAGGCATCTTGCTGAAGGATGCCTACAGGTAGGCCATCTCTGGGCTTGAACCCACAACCTTCCGGCTGGGAGTCCAACAACTAGACCACTAGACTATCCTGCCCCCTACTGGCTGGGAGTCGAACAACTGGACCACTAGACTAAATACAGAAATGCTGTATTTAGTTCTACTCATGCTGTCGCCTTAGTGCTTGCTCTTGGGGTCAGGCTGGGATCTGTAAAGCACCAATAAAATGCAAATCAATTATTTAAAAAACATGAAATGTGATTTTTCTGGATTTTTGTTTTAGATGACATTTCTCATAGTTGAAGTGTACCTACATGCTTTGTAAGTAGGAAAACCTGCAAAATCAGCAGTGTATCAAATACTTGTTCTCCCCACTGTGTATAAATTGAATTGATTTCTCCAGATAGCACTTTGCCTACAAAGTAAAAAATGTGCATGATGCTAAAAGTAAATAAAATACTGAACATACTAGAATATATTTAGAGAGTAATATGTTTAACTTAAAAACAAACTTCTACATTTTTAGAAAAATATGATAACCCTATACATCAAAAAAGCAAAGGGTCGCTGTATTACCAGGTAACTGGCTCTGCTCTGCATCTAAACCCAATCCACCAATGGTGTCCCACCTTGGTGAGGTGGATGTTGCTGCAAGTGAGGAGGGCATCACTTTATTTAATTCTGGTTCCCAAGAAGAAGAATTGATAAATGGTACCTGTTAGATTATTTTAATTATAATGAGAATTTCCAAGAGTTTAAGCCTCCTGTGCAGAACATGTAGGTTCCTCCGTAGTTCCAGCCGTGTAGGATGTTTTGGAGATGGAATAAAGTCTCCTTTCTAAAATACTGAGTTCAATCTGTTCCAATTTTAAAGCTAAAACACAAGTTCATACCGTTAGACAGGACGGGAATTGTCATTGGGGGTTAGGATAGGGGGATGAAAAGCACTCCGAAGTGCTCCCTCGGCGAATAGCTTTTTTTCTGAAGGTCGTAGCGACCTGGAACCAAAATCCGCCTCCCCTGAAGCGGGCACGCCCTAGAGTTAGGTTTAAAGGAAAGCACAGTATCTTAAAGAAAATACTGTGGGGGAAGCACTGGCACAGATAACTGACTTTAAAATAATAAAGCTAAACAAGAAAGCAAAAATAAATCAAACAAAAGGCAACTATAGTTTATCCTCAGGGAGGGTTAAGATGAGGCAAGACCCCCTAGGGGTTAAGGTAAGTATT
>JAOEHI010002608.1:0-11506 GCA_025447815.1 Percopsis transmontana
TTTTCTAGTGGGCTACACTTGGGTAACCATTGGTACGACTGGACTAGGCAAATGACTGTGGACTGTCCATCCGTACAATGTATCAATCCCTGCACTTATAGACTCTATTATTGCAACTTCTTTTCTGATATTTTCTCTGCGATTCAGCGCCTTTATGCCAGCTCTGCTTTCCTGCACCCAGATATTAGGAGCATGAGCTTTAAAATATAGGCCTACATACATTTATTTATGAAGTAAGATGCAGCAGGGCCAATGTTAATGTATGTAGCTAAAATAGCTCATTCTGTACATAAGAAGTGAGTTTCCATCTTTCCATTTTGCTCTGTATACATGGTTTATTGAGTCTACATGGTTTATTAAAACACTTTTAAGATAATAAATATTCCAGTTTTTTTTAGCAAGTCATCTTAGCTGCTTAGAGTACCTTTGAAACTTGATTCTCGTACCTCCACTATGTTGAGGAAGCAAGCATATCATTTCCTTTCATACTGTCATACTGCAATGTGACTCTAGTTTAGGTAATCATCGCGAATTTGGTCAATCCAGGAAGCGGGAATTTTAGTGGTATATTATCTCTTATGTTACTGTTTGACTGATAGCCTACATCCAAGAATGCTTCAGCTATACCACCTTTAGTTAATTAGCAACTCCCAAACAACTCCTTTAACATAATGTCCTACACCCGTACTTTACAAAAATGGGTTGCAGCAGCAAATACTGTATGCCTTTTTTTGATTATATAAACTTTCCAAAAACTGTCCAGGCAGCAGCTGTGAAACTGTTTTTATTTTATTTTTTTAAACGAGAAACATTGAGTATTATAGAGTGTGATTCTTACATTTGTGCATGTCTCCTCTCCTAAATAAAATACTCAGTCACTCTTACCAGGAGAGACTTTATTACTGTGTTTGTCTCTTATCTTCAGGTTTGAAACAAAACAAAAAAAAGATACATATCTATGCCCACCTAGACTCCCTGGCTCAGTCGCCAGAAGAGATTGGTCTTGACGTCTGAAATAACTATTTGATATGATCACTAAAAGTAACTTTGTATGGCTTCGAGGCGTTTTGGGACCAACATTTTCAGATGAATTCAGTTTAGAAGCTTATCATCATTATTTCCCAAGGCATGCTTATGTAATTTGCGAGCTCACTGTGTTTGCATGTGGCCTGCTGGGAACACACAAGGCTTGTTTGCGACATTGCTGAGTGATCAGCGAAGGCTTTTATTTTGAAAAAATCAAATTTTCTTAACTGGTATCATTATGTCGAGTTCAAAGATCCCGTTTGGAAAATCTTCCATCAAGAATTTATCAAGAAAATAGTCGAGGCCTCTTTACAGGAGAGAAACTGGGTCAGTACATACACAGCAGAGGAAACAAGTTATATTATAGGAAACGGATGGATAGATAGATGAACTCTTTAATTTATTTGTTACGTTATTTAGGTAATTTGAGGTGAATGAGCTGCAACACAGATCACTGAACAATAAGCGATGAATAAACATTGACACTTGTTGATGTGAGTTGTAATGGAATTAGGGGCTATATAAATAAACTTGATTTGACTTGACTTGACATGATTTGACACTAGACATTCAAATAAAGTTATACTGTATAAGACAGTGACCATCCAAACCCGGCCTGAAACAGCAGTTTCAAAAATTTTCGGGCCCTAGTTTCTGGGTCAAGACGCAAGTGGAGGCGCACGGCGCAAGTTCACGGAAGTTCAATGCGCAAGTTGATCCAAGGTTTGGCCATTAGTTTTTTGATAATTTCGGCACATGTGGCGGAGGCGGTAATTAGGCGCAACGGCGGCACAGTTGTAAAAGTTTTGGATTAGAATTAATAAATTATCAGTAGGAGTGGTGGGGGCTGTCTTCAATTACAGCCGATCAAATCATCTCCTTTCATTCCCTTTAAACGCAATGCACTCTCTGTCAAACTGCCAATTTCGTAATGGACGGCAAAATATTGAAATCCCGTCACCATGTTGTTTTCCATGCTGTCACGATTGGCGTGCACAGGTCCGTGCACGCTCCGTGCCTCCCGCCCTGGCTGCGCACCTGCGGGGGATTAACCCCACACAGGTGCACCCCTTTTCAGTTAATTATGGACTTTAGGTTTACCAACAGCAATAGGTGCTGTTGGTTATTGTTTAGCAGTTCTGCTGAACTGTACCTTGTGTTTTACATTTTGTGGACTATTAAAACACGCTTTATGCATTCCCGTCTGCCTGTGTTTTCCTCTGGTTCACGCCTACACTCGCCACTCCACGACACACAACGTTACATTATGCGTAATGATGCACATTCACTGTTTAATGTTGGAAGACAATGATACACATTTATATAGTTTGTTTTTGTAATTAAAAGGTTTAAGGACAGTAGTCCTTAGTTATACACAAAAGTGACGTGAGTAATTTTGGATAGGTATGTGCTTAGTGCACACAATATTTTGGTCTGTTCTTTAGATCTGTGTGTATTTATAGTGCGTCATTCTCTTTAGAGCATATATGCAAAATGTCCCCTTACACAGTCTTTGCTCTCCTCATGAGTCCCCGTTCTCCCAGAGATGGAGACATACAGTACATAATTACCAGGAGCCTGCAGAGTAATGGCTCTACCTGCTGCCTACATTTTCCCCTTCCTTTTTGTTGTAATTATAATTAAATCCTATTGATTAGCCCCAATTATGTCCCATTGACTCTCTGCACTCAGGTCTAATTCAAAGTGAATTTCACACTGGATAATTACAACATGGGACCGCGGGGTAGAGAACAGAGGGGTTAGTAGATGGCAGGGGAGAGGTTGCTGGGATGAAAGCGAGGATAAGAGTTGAGTGGATTGGAGCAGAGGACAGGAGGAGAAGACACAGGAGAGGAGGCGGGGAAGCAGAAACATCTGCAGAGGACTAGTGGAGGTGACAGGGGGAGAGGGGAGCAGGCAAACATCCACCAGAGGACATAATGAAGAAGGCAATGGAAAGAGAGAGGAACGGAGCAGATGAGAAAAGGCGTGGAGGATCGAGGAGTGGAGTAATACCTCCCCGAGGGAGGAGAGCAGGGAAAAGAGGAGATGACGCGAGGTGGAGAAAGGTCATTTGAGGAGATCAGGAGGGGAGCTGATTTTGAAGTGCTGGTGAACTAACTGTCCTCCTGTTTTATAACACTCAGCCTCCCTTCCTATAGTGCTGAACCAACCATAAACATGAGTGTTCTCTATTTCCTATTTTCTAAGGCCTATAAAGCTGCGTTAATAGATTTCTGACAATTTTGTGACAAAGGCTGAAGCTTTTTTGCTTTCATGGCTGTAATTCTATGTTCAGTTTGGCACTTTGGCCCCAGAACCCTCCATGTTGGCATTGAATTCAGCACTTTCATACAGCAGGGTGCTGGGGAAAATGTGTTTGACAACACAGAGTAGAACATATGAATTAACTGGCTGAGGGTGAGCAGGACATCACGGCTCAGAGATACCTTCTAGCAGGTCATAAGATTTGAAAATGTACAATAAATCCGTTTTCAATGAATACAGCTTTGACTATGAATAGTTATCTTGGCTGTCATGTCAAACATCAAACAGAGATGTGGAGAGCCAGATATTGTCCTGCAAACATACAATAATAATTCAAATGATGGTCGCATCTGTACTGTCCACAGTGGTCAGACATAACCCTGTCTTTTACAGCAAACATCACAGCACCATTTTCCATCACGGCAGATGGATGAACTAAAGCCAAAATCGTAAAACTTTACCTACCTCTAGCTCATAATGTAGCACTCCTTATTCAAAAGGATAGCAAAAATATAACCCTTAAATTAAATATTAACTCACCGTAGAGAGATAAGTGTTAAGTTGTTATGGGAAATAGAATAATTATTTTTCCCCCCTTGATTGGAAGCTCTAATTATAAGAGGCTGTAAACATTTGTCTGGCCCAGGCAGGCAGATTTATTTAAATTCTCTCACACCCAATCTGGAATTCCTGTCTAAACAATGACCCCTCTGTCCTTCTATTTCTAGGAGACCTCTAACCTGCTCTTGCAGTGAGCCCAGCACCCGCTGATGCTCGACCAGATTTTTAATCATGAGGTCACAACCCCAACCTGTCTGCTTAACATAAGGGTACACGGACAGATGACCCAACACCATGAATGTGAATTTAATCTATCTAAGGGTTTGTGTGTACAGGCTCAAACTACATAGTTTGTCAAAGTATCTCCACAGCGCACCCCTCCCCCCCCTTCTGTAACTCCAACTCCTGCCCCGCCTCATCCACATTTTTATAGCTTTGTTCAGGTGAAAAAGAGGACAGAAACAGCACGCTTTAATGTTAAGGCCTAGCTTAAATGCGAGGGCAGATTTATCAATTTTGAGGGTGAATGAAACATCTTTTTTTTTTATTACAAAACTGACCTCTACCATCCCACGGCCTGACCTGTATTGATCTTTTCAGCATACCACTGGTTATTCCAGATTGTTTGCTTTCAGTAATGATCGCTCCAGGTGCAGCACCTGCATTCATTTCAACAGAAGATCTTGACCCTAAGAACTGTATACACATTTTATAAAAAAAAAAAAAGAAGAAAGACCTAAACCTGCATTAAGTTATTTCTGAACTCTAGAGGGCATAAAGTAGCCTCCATAACAGATCTGAAAACTAGCAAGTTTCCTACAATTGGACAATATAGCTCAATGACATCTTCTGATAGCAGGCAATTCCTGAATGATTTCCAGCAAATTTCTGAAACTGGCTGCCTGGCCTAGCCTGGAATAACCAGACCCAAAATTCACTTTGTCAATAGGGTCTGTCCACGCCCCATTAGGGATTGTTTCCAGTCATTGCATCCTAATGGGCATAGACCTCGGGTTAATTTTGAAACTATTGGAGCAGCCTTAAACCAATCGGCATTGACAACCATATGTTCGTATTCATCTAGCTCTACCACCGCCACCATTCTACATTTCGAAACAAACCCTTGACTTCAACATCATTGCACTTAGCCACTCCCATTGGTCACTGATTGGTTCGCACCTTTTTGCAAACAATGTTTCCAGCCTATAATCTTAGCGAATACTGAGCTGAGAGCAATAGTTGGATATGCCTGGCTGGCCTGCCACTGGCACAATATGAGGTGATAAAACATGAAAATTACTTATACCATCTGGCCTTTGTCAGGTAATGTTTTTGAAAGTTAAATAAGCTAAACATCCAGCCTGTTAAGAGGCTCTGTGAATGTACGCAATTATTATTTTTGTGCTCTGACATTTTTTACCTTGGATATCTTTAACCGATTGAAATGTTGAAACTATCCAGTCTCTGTCATTACTGATCCCCTCAAACTGGCCCGCAGCCCAGATGCACCAGCCTTTAATGTTTGGGCTGTGACCCAAACAGGAGCAAAGATCAGCCCCCTTCTGCACGGTGGCTCCATGAGGTCTGGCCCACATCTCACCTCTCCTCCTCACTCAGGGAGGCAGTTTTTGATGGGTTTCTCTGTGTTTCTCAGAGGTGACTGGTGTTATTCTGGTGGCGTTCATGTCTTGTGGACGGCCAGTGCCCTGGAGCTAACCTTTAAACTGCCTTGTACCTCGAGGGTCACCTCTGGCTGTTATGGAGAGCTGGACATCGAGAAGGCTCCACTGTTCCCTTACCCATTCATAGTAGTGTCTTGTGATACAAACAAGAACAAAAAGAATGAATTAGTAAATGCAGAATAAACAGCAGGCCTGTATTTATTTTATAATGTTCTCATTTTCGAAGATGCTTTTTTTCAAGATGACTTAGTGAGATGAAGTAGTCAAGAGCACACAGGGGTTACATCACAGTAAGTATTTAGAAGAAGGTAGGAGTACTTTACTGTAGGTATTTACTGTGCGGAAAGGTTGTAGGATTTTACAAAAGTAGGAGCAGGATAGTCTAGTTGTCTAGGCGTTGGACTCCTAGCCAGAAGGTTGTGGGTTCAAGCCCCAGAGTTAGCCTACCTGTAAGCATCCTTGAGCAAGATGCCTAACCCCTATCTACACCATGTAATCGTAAGTCGCTTTGAATAAAAAGCATCTGCTAAATGACCTATTTGTAAATAAATGGTGCCAAGGTACCAAGTTCACACAAAAATAATTGCAAAAAAGTATTATTTATTCATTAGATTTTTAATTTGCCTGAACTTCTGTAGTAATTAGTGTCAAAGGTAATCTCCCTTGTAATTTATCTAGTCATTTTTAATGTCAGTGATACTGTAGGATAAGTTTCTTATGGCTTTGGGATCCATACCCAGTGAAAAATACCAGCAGCTCTGGGCCGATTTTGAGCTCCTGCAGCGCTTTTAATGACAAATCCAACTTTTCCAATTTGCCCCTGTGCATTTCTGCACTGCGACCTAAACCTGGGCTTTAAAACACTTTACTCTGGAAATAATTCAGCACTCCAGATGTATCGTATATAATCTAGTCTTCAATATGAAACTGCCTAGGCAATAAGGCAGCTAAATTGATCCTCCTTTTTATGTTAATGCCTTAAAAATCCCAAAGTTTCAGTAATATATCCACACCAGAGGATCTGAGCCACATGGTTGAACTGTGCTTCTCTTATTCGTCACGACAGACTCTGGCAGACCATAATAAGCCCATAAAAGACTGGAGTTAGTGAGTGTGTGTGCGTGTGTGTGTCTGTGTGCGTGTGTGGTGGTGAGCGTCAGGGCTGGAATTTATTTAAGGTGAGAATGGGAAGGACTGCGTTTCACGGTTTTATCTTGTGTGAATAGCAAATGCGCTGCTGTGCAAGTGGCCATTGGATTCCTGTCAGCTGACCACGTTAGACTCATGATGAAGCACCCATAAAGCCCCAGTCACTTATACTGCATTGGGGTGTGTGTGTATTTATTTAGGTGTGTCTACCTATGTAATGCTGCTGTTCCTCTTTGTGTGTGTGTGTGTGTGTGTGTGTGTGTGTGTGTGTGTGTGTGTGTCCTAGGCCTACTACCTTAAACCTGGCTGGCTGTGGCTTTGTTTCCTCACTGACATAAATCCCAGTGCCAGCGGTCACAAAGCCAGATTAGATTGTAGCCATGGCAGAGAGAGCGAGAGAGAGCGAGAGAGAGAGAGAGAGAGAGAGAGAGAGAGAGAGAGAGAGAGAGAGAGAGAGAGGTAGGGTTTTTGTGCTCGCAGCGTCTCCAACTGGCACAGGCCCTGACAAACGAGAAGCGCTTGAGAGCCCCAGCGAAGCCATTTGCAAAAAAAGCTCAGAGGCTGGCATTGTTTGTTTTCCAACCAACGGGTCTATGTCACCGGCAGACCGTCGGTATGCTATAGGCATTATAGGGGTGTAATATGTTCTGTCTTCTCGTCCCCGCTGCCACATAATAGACCATCTGGGCATGCGAACGTCGGCAGTGGCAGTAAGCGCTAATGCGGTAATAACGCCCCGCGCAAATCCATAACCGCAACCCATAATGCCGTTCCCTCTGCGCTGATGTCTGACGGACCTCTAAGGTGACTTTCACATTCATCTATGATGCGTTTTCCTGAAGAACTGCAGAGGACGGGTAGAGAAGTGCGCCGAACATGTAATAAAGTGACCTGAATGGAACACGGTAAGCACTGTCGCCCAAATCGTGTACACGACAGGATGTAGCCGAACACGAGCACACACAGAAACACGACAAACATAATCGATATGCAGTGAGTAATTATTCAGCATGCCTATTTTTTTTGGCTGTGTAAACAGGCTGGTTGTCATTTGCTTGTCAAGTGCCATCAAACACCATATGGCCCTCGTTATCATCATAATACACAGTAATAGAGTGAGTGGAATACATAGACAGCAGAATGATATTTCATTGTGTCGAGCCGCTAGTCAGCGTTCTGAAGAGAGGTGTAATCAATTCCGAAAAGGCTTCACAAAAGAATGTTGGTTGGAATACTTTTTTTTTTATAAACAATAAAGGGCTTTGTCTTTTACATACTTTAGTACATTAGCACATACTAATAGGGTGCAGTTTGAGCATAGGCGTTAATTTCGGGGAGGGACACAGGGAATACGTCCCCCTCAAGATTTAGTACACGTGCGTTTGTCCTCCCTATTAAAAACGAAGCATTGACATTGAAAGAAGCATTGGGGACTGGCCAGCGATTTCTGGGTATGTGTAGGCCTACGCTATGCGTGTCGAACGGCTCGATGGTGTGAGCCATAATCCCCGGACTAGAGTCTTGGCTCGGACTGTTCCGGATATTTTAACGTGCTCAGTGACACGTCAGGGGTTGCCATTGTACCGCCCTGTTCGGCACCCATTGCGCACATCCATATGGCTTACAACCGCTTCTATGCGCACAGCCTCTAATAGATTTGATCAATGTTTTAATTGGTTATGGCCAAAATGTATTCTTGTCAGCTTCTACAACACAGGTGAGATGTAGGCCTACAGGATTCCTAAAAATCATCCCAAAACACAGATATGTGGAATATATTTTGAAAGAGCAGACATCTTGCTGAAACAGATACAGTATGAGCTCCAGGGGTTTATAAATGAATGAAAATGAATAAATTTTGGCCTGTCATTGACGTAACATGCACATTTAAAGAGGTTACTTCCCCAAAGAAAAGACACAAAAGAGGACAGAAGAGTAAATGCCTACATGTGTGTTCAGCAGGGATATTAAATGAGAAAAGTTGATTTACAGGAGAATATTTGAAAGCAATACTGCCTGAGAGCCTTATTGCAAAATATTCCATTATATTTTCAATTGTCACCTGGTGCCTGAATGTTGTGTTTTCCTTTACACAAATAAAGACATTTCCACCATAAATTGTTGTAGAAAAGGCCCAAATTAGTGCAGAAAAATTCACCACTTAATGTGTCCTGCCCCAATGTTCAAATGGGATTAAGGGGGGCATCTGCCTTCTTCACCCTACTAAAACATAGGCCTACTTACAGTAAGTGATTATCGGTGGTTATTTAAGTACGTATAGGGCACACTAGTACTGTAGTTGCTCTTAAATGAGGCATTTCATAGCAATTGGAGGCAAAGCACTAATTCTGCTACTGTAGCATTCGTGTACTGCATACACTACACATTTAAATATCACAATTTTTGTTAAGCTAGAAGATAAGATACAATGCGTATTCGAATACACATTCAAGAAAAGCTTACTAGACAACAAAGAGACAGGTGTTAAGGTAGTTACAATGATAACGTATAGCATTTATACTAGAAAATATCGTGTTTTTCAGGTGGAATAAAGTCAAAGAAAAGAGTAAGACGGCAATGATGTAACAGAAAAGTGGGAAAAATAGAGGGTGAGGAACAGAGAGAGAGATGAAACGCGGACCTGAAGCCACTTCAACTGTAAAGGGGTGTGAATATCGCTGCAATGCGTAATTTAGCTGTTAAATGATGGAGCTCTGCGGGAGACAGACAGCGCTCTAGGTCGCCCACACAGCGACTGGAAGAGGTCGCCTCTTTCAAAAGGACATTTTTGCACTTACATCTACCGCTTGCTGCAGCTTACACCAGCCATTAGACTTAATGAGAGAATTTAAGGGAGGGGCGCCAACTGCTCCAAAATTAAATCGGAAAAAATACGATCCAAAATTCTTGATTAAATTATTTTAAATTCTCATGTCATTTCTCACACTTAAAGGGAATGTTGCAAATAACCCTAGATTAACAGTCTATGTATTGCGTAAAGTGCTATTTATTTAAATACAGTATATGTCACAGAAGATAGATCTAGAAGTATTTCTAGAGTAGGAGAAAGGATAGTATTTTTCACCAAAATTTTACTCCAACAACAAAAACTGTTCGAAAGTTTGTAAGGCCAAATTTAGGAAATTTTTAATTATCATAAATCCTTCTATGACATCTTTTGTAACAGCGGTGCGTAGTGAGCGAGAGTAAGCGCGAGCCCGAGGAACACAGACAGGCGGAATTGCCGGACAAAACGCTGGACAGCGTTGGTTTAATGAAAACACACAGATACAGGGGCGAAAACCCGAGACAATGCCCAACAACCCCTGTGGTTGTTGGGGAACCTAAATACACAACAAGGCCTAATCATTAATGTCCTGCACCTGTGGGCCTAATGCCCTACAGGTGCATTGCAGGGGAAAGGAGGCACGATGCGCGCGTGGCCGTGAGCGCGCCGATCGTGACATCTTTGATGAGTCCCCAGGCTGACAGGAACAAAAAGGCACTTCCAGCCATGAGTTTTAACTGAGAGGAGCTGGCACCACCTTCAGCCTCAATGGCTGCTCCACTAAAGGCCAGGCTCCGTTGCATGCAGGACAAACGTGGGCGTGGAGGTAGATTGGCCCGCAAGGAGAGGTTGACTGAACTGAGTTGGCAGGTAGTTACCGTGGTAACAACGCAGTACCTTGGCCCTCAGAGGAGAGTTCCTGGAGCAGATGGTTTTTTGGGTGCCTGGCATAATAGAAAAAGATATCACAGCTCACCTGATTGTGGAGCAGACAGCTTGCTACACTTGAGCTTCTACCAACAGTCAGTGACTAGAACTTCTCCTAACACATTCACACAAGTGCCATGCAACAATACATCTGGTACAACACTTAACAATATGCATTCATTCACATAATTATTGGTGTCATTAATAACATACTATTATGATAGGCCTATATTGTCTGTAAAGAACAATTACATTGCTTTAATTCACAACCTCTAGTTAATCAAGTGTGCACTTTCACCACATACCCTGCGTAAAAAATATTTTTTCAACATAATTGCTGACAATTAATAAACTTAGTTGTGTGATAAACAGTGTAAATTTTACTTTTATTCATTTATAAATACAGACATTTGATTTAGATTGGTGTGTGAAAGACCTCATATAATAAAGTTATTCACTAGAGCTCGGCTGAGGAAGGCAAATCGATTGGATAATTTCAGAGCGAGAAGTCGTAATGTTCTTTTCTCGGTTTGGAGGACAGGAAATAACAAATAAATATGGCCGCTATTGATCTGTCAATCAATCTGTTTATGAGCGGTTACAAACCTGAGTATTAGAGAATTTCAACTCCAGCAAGACCAAGAAAGAAAAAATAAAATAAATAAAATGTGTGTGTGACATGTAAATGCAGGCTTTGCTGTATTGATCAAACCCCCCTGCGGAGCTCATTACGGGTGTAAAGAAACGAACGCCAGACCTTAATTCTTCTGAACAGACTCGTTAAACACAGGTGGTCTTTCCAATATGTCAGCTGTGAGGCTGATTTACTGTACGCACACACACATGCACACGCGCATAGAGAACACAGAGAGAGGAACACAAGTGCACGCATACACAGAAATGTGTGCGCACAACACAAAAAAAACAACCAGTAGATACACACACACACAATGTAATATGCTAGTAGGGTACAAACCCTGAAATATGTGAGATTGGCAGCAAAGAATGGAGATATTTAAAATGACTGCAACACGTGTGTGTGTGTGTGTGTGTGTGTGTGTGTGTGTGTGTGTGTGTGTGTGTGTGTGTGTGTGTGTGTGTGTGT
>JAOEHI010002609.1:0-11505 GCA_025447815.1 Percopsis transmontana
CCCCCCCCCCCCCCCCCCCCCCCCCCCCCCCCCCCCCCCCCCCCCCCCCCCCCCCCCCCCCCCCCCCCCCCACTGCCCTGGCTTGCAGACCTTCCCACGGTCGCAGTGTCTGAGCAACGTCGTTTACAGCTGTGCGCCAAATGCCAATAAAAAGGGTGCTCACAAATGCCACGCGCAGGGCCATTGTAATTCCAAGTGCTTAGGTGTTGAGGCAAATGTTAATCTTGCCTTCTCGCACCCTCGCGTGTTTACTGCTAACAAATGTAACAAATGCATACATGCGATGGTCCCTTCACACGCGCCTCAATTGCCCCACACACGTCACACAATTTGTGAAATTTTCGCTGTTTTCAAACGCTGAATATATGCATCTGTGTGAGATTAGCCTGCTCTTGTGAACCAATTTTACAATTTAACCAGACATTCTAGCAAACCAATCTTGCCATGCCAAACATCTGATAGGCCTATGTAGGCCTATTATGAATTATATGACTGTTAACAAACACAAATCATGTCAGCAAAAAAGTTGTTTCCATCCTAGGAATTAACGTGTTTACTGCTCGATAGTGAGTGGGAAGAGAGTGCTTTCAGTGCACGGGCCATACACCAACATATACCTACATAACAGTGAAACAGTGAAAAAATAAGAATTAAGGATTTTATTCATATTCTATATATTTGCCTAAAACGGTAAAAATACAACACGTCGTTTCAGGTCATCTTCAGAGTATATTCTGCAGTGCGTAAAATGTGCGCACAATTGCCTTTTACGCATGCAAATGAGTTGCTCTGCATGCCTGGGGGGGGGGGGGTAGGAGTGGAGGGTGGGTCTTTCTGGGGTGTGGTTGTAGGACTAGGAGGAAACTTTTGGCAGTCTGGGCGTGTCATTGACAAAGCGAGGTAAATGGAAAGGACTTGGGAGACCCCTGTAGAAACTTTATTTAAAGGTAGCCTTTCTTCCTTACGGGATGCGAAGAACTCTGAGCGTTTTTTAAACATTGGAAAGAAGATATTACTACGATGGCATTGCTAATGGAAACAGTTAATGCAACAAACTATAGAAAGGTTGGTTTAAAGCAAGAAGGTTATCGTTATAATTCTTATACGATTTGTATAATCATGATGATGATGATGGTGATTCGCGTAAAAATAATTGTTACCATTTTACGCACACGTTTGTGTAGGCCTTCTGTTGCTCTTACAATAGGTCCCAGAATGCGCTGAGTAGTCTACCCATGCTACATCTTCTCTTTGTTTTTTAGCTCGTCAAGTCTCAGGTGGAGAAACGTCGACGGGAGAGAATAAACTGTAGTCTGGAGCATCTGAGGACCATGTTGCTACAGGAAACACAACAGACGGTATAAACAATTAAACACACAATGTGCCCATATTTAAGCTACATTGCATCCTAATAGAATTGCTTGAAAGTAGTATATAGGTGGCTAAAACGTATTTCAACATCAGTTAATATAAAATAGGCCTATGTAGGAATTTATACTCTTTGGATGTTACAAACCTAGCCTACTACTAAGGACCTATCAGTCTTTTTACAATGAAAAAATATATAGCACCTGTAACAAAATTGGTCTTGTTACAGTATTTAATGATTAAGGCCTTTTGACAATTGTTTGAGTGAAAATCCTGTGGTCGTCCATTAACTCGTTGCCATTTTCCTACAGGTTCTGGTTCAGCGCAAGGTGGAGAAAGCTGACATACTGGAGCACACAGTCCTCTTCTTACAGACCACCACTGGGAACGGCAAGAGCAGAGAAGGCCGCCAGTATTCCTTCCAAGATGGCTTCTCCGCTTGCCTGCAGAGAGCCGCCCACTTCCTGGGACCTCAGGGGAAAGAGCTAGAGGCGACACTGGATGCTGCCACCCGCTTCGCCCATCCTGATTCTGGAGGCCCCAAAGTCAGAAGTAAATCCCAGAGGTTTTCTCCCAACACTCGGCCTCACAACAAGTTCTACAAGCGCACGCCTCGTCTTAAAGACACGCACATTTCCAAGCACAGACTGTCGGGGCCTCCACTCAGTACGGGCCGCTGTGCTCTTTTCCAGTCAGTTCCCGTTCAGCATGAGTTTCCAGGGGTTGTGCAGCAATCCCAGAGACTGAACGACCAGGGCACAGAGACCCATTTCCAGAACCTCCCGGTCAGCCAGTCTCTGTGGAGACCCTGGCCCTGATGCTAGGACTCTGACACAGACTCTGGACTTGACTGTAACTTCTGCTGAACACAACATGGATGCCAAAGCTTGTAAATAATGTAAAATGTCTATGAATAGGCCATGTGTAAAAGAGTTTGGAGAGGTTTTCTGTATTATCTTCAGTCTATTTAGTGGTTTTGAATTAGCTCTGTAACTGGGCCAATGTCACACTGCAGAGAAAAGCTAGCCAGCTAAGGTTGTTGTGATCCACTGTGTGATCCACTCCATAGGCTACTTATGGAGTGGATTTAACAGTATCAAACAGCACCAAATAGGCTACCACCTTGCAAGTTTAAATTATAATTTTATATAAATAAGATATTTGTGATCCAAGTGTGGATTGAGTTGGATCAAATTACAATTAGTTCATTTAGCAGATGCTTTTATCCAAAGCGACTTACAATTACATGCTGCTATTACATGGAGCAGATAGGGGTTAGGAATCTTGCTCAAGGCTCAAGGATGCTTACAGGTAGGCCAACTCTGGGTCTTGATCCCACGACCTGGCTGGGAGTCCAACACCACTAGACTATTCTGCCCCCTCAAATACATATTCTGCCATCTCAAATTCATGGCCAGTCCTTAATTGGCATAAATTACATTTTTTGGTTTTATGTACAGTGTAACCTGTAAACCTTTATAATATTTATACTCTCTATTTTGCACACTAATTTATTCTGCATTTCTCCCTATGGTGAGCTTTATTCTTTATACTTTTATACTTTATACTACTTTTATCAAATGGCAAATAAAGAGAACATTCCTGGTCTCATAATTTATTAGTTTTGTATATTTTTTACTTGGTATCAGCCACAATTATGTGTATAATATACACAATAATTTGCAGTCATTTGATGATTTACATTTGAGTCAGAGGTGTGAATATGACCCACGTGCTTCAGGTGTAAAATCTGGGCAGATAAAGTTCAGTAGATTCCCTTGTTTGCATCTCAACGAGAGCAAAGATGTGTGGATGACAAAGATTATACTTTAGTCATAAGCGTATAGACCTACAAAATAAGCCTAGATAAAACCGCATGTCGAAGGCGATATATTTATCTGTTTACCTAACAGATGACTGCTTGATTTAAGTTTAACACACCTGAATTATTTCCCTTGATATTTTGTCAGGCTAGGCTACGATACAAAATTCTCCTCTCTCTCTCTCTCCCTGGCCATGAAGACTTGAAATTAAAACGTAGCCTATATGTTGATGAAGGCAAACCTGTTCACGCGTCGTCAGCTTTCGGCGCCATTTGTCTGCACGCGTCGTGGTTTACAATAGGAATATAAAGCGTGCCGGTTGTTAGGCTGTCCTTTGATATGCTAAAGGTTGAAATTTGTCTCCTCTTGTGAGTAATAGATTAACATATAAGATTTGTCATTCATTTGTTTCGGATATATTCATTATTGAAGATCTACAGTTGATTTCACAAGGACATAATTTGATCATAGACCTACTTTTTGTGTGATTTCTAGGCTATAACCTATCATAGGTTTTGCAGGAATAGGTTTAAAAAAATCTACGCGCTTGTTCCAGGGGTTTTATTGACACCCACTGCATGTAGTCTGGTTGTTTACGTCTAAAATAGGATTGCCAAGTTTGCTATAACGTCAGTATAAGTAGGACCAGCAGGTTGTTAAGGGGTTTAAGTGCTTACGTTCCCACGCACGTTTGTCTCTCAAATGTAAATTAACACTTGCTGGACAACAGCTCGCTCTGACTTTTCCATACATGTTTATTAGGAATGTGTCCCATTATGTAGCCATGTACGTTTTTAGAATAAAATGCTATGACTAGGCTAATAATAATATAATAGTCCTCAAGTATATCATGGCCCGCTATCCTATAGTACACATTCCAAAACACTTGTAATGTAAATTGCAGCCAGTTGGCACGTGTGTGAATGAGAGGTGCAAAAAGGCCTTTTGAGCTCTCACACATAGGCTATACGTTAATGCCTAGAAGAGCGTGGCAGAATTTCTTGAGAGAATTGCAGTGCGAAAACAAAAGGCTAAAATAGTAGCCCATAGGCCTAATGAACAGCCATTTCTCCTATAGTTATATAAATGTAAGGTCCGGAGAAGTATAGGCCTATTGACCAATTAGACTATATAACTTAGGCTGCTATGAAGGCACAATGGTCCATAAATTAAAATTGAAAACTTTACTAAATATAGCCTAAAATATAGCCTAATATATCCCCACATGTTAAATGGCCTGAAATGGTTAAAAAATATTACGTTGAAAGTATTAAATTACATTGCTTACATAGGCTATCATGCATTTCCATATTTAACCAAGGTGGCTTATGCATATATATATATATATATATATATATATATATATATATAGCTCCTTCTGATTTTGGGATGGATAAACAATGCTTAACAGAAATACAGAGCCAGTCAGTTAACTATTATTGTAGTTCATCATCTTAAATACTTGTTTTTCTGTCGGCTGTTTGACTACAGATACAGCTGTAGAAACATGATCCATATATCAATGACAGTTAATTTCAGTTATTTGCTTAAGGAACAGTCAAGGAACTGACACATACAGTATATGTGGTATTGAATAAATTACAGTTGTCTGTGTAGTGTAAAATAAATCAGTACGTGAGTATGGTTTATGTCTAAAGTTTTGAGGATTCTAAAAATCACTGATGTACACATTTATGTGTGTTTTTTTTCTGGGTGGGTATTTCTTTTTTGCAATGGTAAACTATTTGCACAGGATATACACGAAGGTGTGTGCGATGCATGCAATTCCAGTGGATTTCTGGAATTAGATCTGTTTCATGGTGGATGCATGGCTCTTGTAATGAGAGGGGGAGCATGCTTCCACCAAGCCCATTATGGCTCAAGCCTATAATCTGGGTACATCTGCATCTTCACGCGTCTGTCTCCACTAGTCTCCACTGTGTGAAAACCTCACTGCTTTCCCTCAGCCTAAATTACCTCCATGACCAAAAATACTGACAGTATAGCAAATTATATAAGACAGCTTATAGTTTGAAAATGACAAAAAGAGAAAGAACTTTGAACCAGTTCACACACAATACTGATTTAGCTAGATAATTTGCATCTATAAACAATCACAATACTACTGTACAATGTGAAGTTTATTTGCAGTATCAGAGTAGTGTTCTGCATGCTATACCACATACAATCCCAGACAAACGTACACCGTGTAATGGTAAGAATATAAAGAATGTGATGATCTTGGTATACATTGTAAACGTGAAGTATTAATTACGTAATCAACAAGAAAATGCTATTTCTTTTTATTGGGTGGGATGTTTGGAGCTTATTTGACAGTAGTTCATTGTGTCCAGTGTGTCCAAGGTCTGGCCATTGCTCTGCATCCCGAGCTGATAAAATCTGCAGCTGTAGGCCATTGGCAGATAAATTAAGACTGTGGCATGCTGACTGACCAAGTGAGGTATTCCAATTATACAGTGGAGCACTTTAACCTACTTGTTGAATATGTGCATTAGCCGTTAATCAGTGCATGTGTGTACTACATACATGGCCTACCAGGCCATATCGTACCAGGGTAGGTGGCCCAGGTAAACAAATGTCTGTTTGCATACTGTATGCATATGTGCTTCACGTACGTGTTTTATCTCAAAGCCCTAAAGATAAAGTGCTCTGAGCAATTTAGTTACAACTCAAGGCTAGGGAATTACATTTTCTGAGAATAGACTTGATTCTTGATTGATTCTATTTACCAGTGGAGGTTAAAAAACAAAGCAAAACCATTACTTCTGTAAATAAATATTTGTTTGGCATAATCTTTAGCTATCTGTCTGTCTAGCTAACTACCGACACATAGTCCTGTAAAGCCTAACTGGTGCATAACCCTTTGCCCTACTCAGAACACATTTTATGCACTGCCATATCACTCGGTGGTAAAGGTTGATTCCCTAGTTATGTAGGACAACCCCAATCCTGCATTTATGTTAATCCTCATTTTACTGTGCAATTGGTGCCTGCCAGACCAGCCTTCGACTAAAGCGGATTCTCCAGTGAACTGCAAACCCGGGCACTGTGCAAGTCCTGGGTTGGGGCCTCTTATGTAAGGCGGGCCAGCTGTGGCCATTTGGGCCCGGTGCATGCAGGGAATGTGTTTACATAACACTCATTATGACCGCTCTCTCCCCTCATACAGTGGTAGGGTGGAAGGGGAGCCAAGTGCTATATAACTTACATTGGGCCTCATGCAGGAAGCGATATGTGAACAAATGTCCTCTTATTTTTGATCGTATCCACGATTTGTTCGTGTTTTTGTTAGTATCCATTGATTTCTGGGATTCATCAATATATATATATATATATATATATATATATATATATGATGTTATAATGATTGGATTATTACATTTGTAGGCTAAAGAAATAGGCTACTATTGGTCCATTGATCCCAATTGAGAATATATACTATAATATATAATTGTAATTATAATTGTAATATACTATACACGACAAGCCTATTTAAAAATCCTTGGATAATATTGCGTGCATTCAGCTTCTGAATGGCTTAGCCTACATACTGCTCTTAGATGATTTGGCCATCCAGACCTTACGCAGAAAACAAGATTTTAGAGATCGCACAGATCTATTTGATGAGACGGATGAATGGCTGCTGAGCCGTTTCAGATTGCCAAGAGCACTGCTTTTAGACTTGTGCAATACTCTGGAGCTGCAACTTGGGTGAAACACACGCCGGTCGAATCCCCTGCCTCCACATCTGCAGGAACAAGTATGTGGCGCACTCGGAGTTTTAGTCACAGGATCATTTCAGAGAGATATAGGAGACAGGCGGGCATTTCACAGTCTTCTTTGAATCGCGACCTAGCCTGGTATAACCAGACCCAAATTCACTTCATGAATAGGGTCTGGCCACGCTCCATTGGGGATTGCTTGCAGTCGTGGCCGCAGACTTTGGCCTAATTTTAAAACCATTGGAGCAGCCTTTAACCAATGGCCATTGACAGCGATAAGATGTATGTTGTATGTACAGTATGTCGTATGCCCTCAATGGACAATTTTAGACATTGTTCATGCTCTGGCTTCAATTCTTCGATAATATTCCCTAGCGCTGCAACAACTGCTCGTATCGCTTCATCTAACTCTACCACCGCCGCCATTGTTAGAACTACATTTTGAACGGAACGCTCGACTTTAACGTCATTGCACCTAACCACCCCCGCTAATCACTGATTGGCCCAGCCATTTTTTGGTGGCATCACTCCAATTCTTGGGCATGTGCCAGAGTATTTGCACAAGGCACAACACCTGCCTTATATAAACAATCGGCCACGCGCCTCCAATGTATGATCAAGTGGGATTCATTATTCAGCACATCTGGGTAAGAGCAGATTTGGATGGTTAAGAACGTTTGGTGCATCTGGAGTTGACTTAAGAGACATTTAAGAGAATGTTACTGCATGAGGCCCATGCATGAGGTCATGAAAACATCATTTCAGTTGAATTTATTTTGTTTACTGTAGATGAGATCGACAAATGTTTGGTTGCCCAAAATCTCAAGTAGGCCCAAGAGAACTGGGATAACTGGGATGCATAACCTAATATAGGCTAACTGTTGCTCAGTAGTACACCATACACTAGAGGTAACATTTGCTATTTTAGCCTTCAAACAGTTATGTTGTTAACAAACAAAACATAACAAATAGGTATGAAGAATGAATAAAGCAGGACATTACCACTTTATCCTCCAGTTGAGGATAAATAATAATTACGCATATGTATTATTATACATAATATACTGTATACTGACAGTGTGACGTACAGGTGAGATTCTCTGAGAATGTCCCAGGAGGAGCTGTCCCTTTGGAAACCCCCTGAAATTGGATGGATAGATAATTTCAATTTAAATAAATGATAATAAGATATAATAAAGAACATATTTAAATTACAACAGCCATTTTCAAAATAGGTTCAATTTTAATGAACCTAATTTTGCTATGCTGAAGCAGGGGAATCACTCTGTGATCTCTAAGCCTCTGAGCCTAAATCCCCCCCCTGACAGTGCATTCAAGTGCTCTGTGTGAGAACCACCATACAGTGCTGTGTCATTGTATTGATGCCAGACCCTCCCCACACACACCCTGTTCATCTCTATATGCTACAATGGGTGCAGTTGTCATTATGTAAACGAGTAATAGTTATGTTGCAGTCAACATTACTACAGTTTTTCTCCTCCTTTGCTTATTTCTACAAAATGGCTAGTCCCGATAGAGCATTAAAAAAGGAAAAAGGTAGGCTACCCACTTCACACATGATTTAAAAAAACTTGCTCTGCTTCCCGTCTAAAACTGCATTCACATAACGCCCGCAAACCTCACTGAGAAAAATGTTAAAGTGTAGTTAGCCAAGTTGTGGCTATATTTTCGCTAAATTCTTGTTAAACTTGCCAAATTCTCTTCTCAGGAAGCCATGTCAGGGTCATTGTATGGTTTCCAAAGACTTTAATAAACTGACCTATAAATGTTATATTTAGCCCGAGCATCCAAAACTGGGTGGAAATTGGGTTCTATTTGCAGCTAGGTAAAGGCCTGTGGCCAGCAGCAAAGCTCAGCCTGAATGTGGGAAGAGGTGTGGGTAAACTTGTCAAACTTGTTTTCACTTGTTACACTTTTGACTTGTCAAATATATTCTCCACATGACAGACGTTTCTTATCAGTCTTTAGATTGTTACCCAATGTCAACAAGACATTAGTTGTTATAAACCTGTGTACGCTATATTGTATATTTGTGTTTTAGAGGATCTATAGTTTTCGCACAAATCTGTATTTATTGTAATGTACAGCTGCCCAGCAAGTCTATGTGAAAGCAATTCAACATTTTCAGTCATTCCAGTCGGAGCAACCAGTGCTTTTAGACAGAAAACAAATGCCGCTGAATGTAATTTCCCTGAAACCAGATAATAATAAAACAATAACAGAGCTGCAAATGCTTTCAATGTTACCACAGAGCACAGGTGCCAGTTGGTTGTTGCTAAAGAATGGTGCTATTCCAATAATTGCAAAGCAAGCACTACCAATAGGACGTGAGAAGCAAATGCTATTCCAATAATTCCTGTGAAAGTAACAGTCCCAGGGAACCTTTCGAAACATGATTAATTTAGAACAAATACCATAAATTGTTTACTGGGACTATAAGGTTTGAGTTGCATTGAAGTAGGACTATAGGCCTATACTTTAAACTTTTATAGAACCTTTGTCAAAGGGGTTTTCCCAAAAGAAAGAATATAAACAAAAAATGTAAAGTCTGACAAGACAAAAGCGAACTCTAGCGGTTTACATTTGTCTCATTCTATGGTCTCCTCCAACTTCAACTCAGAACACACAGTTCCTAAACAAAAGCTAAAGAAACTGTTATTTCTTTAACTTTCCATGTGTCCAGCAGCACACAAGAAGCAACACACTAACTGGTAGGAACAGACCAATGCATTTTCTAACTCAGAAGCACTCGTTTGTTTTGACTATTTCTAGAGTGAGCTTTTTCCAACATAATACGCCCGCTTTTCCCTGTTTGCATGAATGGCCAGTCTCTGTGGTTTATGGCAAAAGCAGAAGCCATTAATTGCAACATGAGATGTGTGAACAGGGCTGGGGCTTGGCGTTTTCCCAAGTCACAGAATGTACTTGAACTAATTCCAGCAGCAGCAGGACTTAATACTGGCCAACCAGAATGGATTTATCTTTCTCAGATTGCATGCATTCACAAGAACTGTGACAGAGGCCAGCAGCAATATTTCCATACCAACTTTTGTAGCGTGTCTATAATCTATCATTAAATAAACCACTTCTCTTTTTTTATCATTGCAACTGTAAATAAGCAAATGTCCCATGATCCAATGAGTAATGTCTTTAGCAGGACAAAGTAGGCCTACAAACCATGCTGCATAGCGTGCCATGGAGAAAAGCGACTATAAGAAAAAAAGCCACTAGTCTTGCTGTCTTTTTCCTGTGTACACAGATGTGCACACTCCCTGCCCCCCTTTTCGTACCACTCCCCCCCCCCCACCCCCCAGTCCCTAGAAGCCGTCAGAGATGGCCCATCAAGATAAGTCTATCTTTGAGATTCACTATCCCAGAGTACACTTCCTATCTCAGCCTGCATTCTCTCAGAGTTTACTCCTGTTTTATTAACCTCTGAATGTATTATTCATAACGGGGTTAGAAGTGGAATAACAGCGGTGCGTGCTGTAAGACGCACGAGTCCGAATGTCGTGACAACGTTTTTAGGAATGATAATAATGTGAGACGTCAGCATATGAAGTAGAGATAATGGAAAGTTTAATGGGAATTTCCGGTAGACTAGAATGACAGAATATTATGGTAAAATGTACAGTGTTTAATAAGATCGACAGATGTATATTTTGTACCATTGCACACTTATCAAGTGGATTAGGACATACAGTATCTTTAAAGGAGGGTGAGATATTATAGCCTAATATAGGAACAGACGTTTTCTCAACACATCGTCTGCAATGTAACCTAAGTCTTCAGAAACCTTTAAAATCTTTAAATGTATCACCGAATTGCAATCTACGTGGTAGCCTACAACTATAGCAGGCCTACTTGAATAAACTAAATAGCTTGTCACACACAAGTAACTGAATGGAAATGGACAGTATCCAAGTGATAATCAAAAAACAGACTCCCACAATCATGAAAGGAGCTATGAGGCCAACAACATAGGCTACTACAACCTTTGATATGTATATTTAATATTTAATATTCAACAATAAACACCAAACAGACGTAAATATAATGTATTGGTATTTCAAAATATACATTTTAGCAATATAGTTGTTACCTTAACTTGACCCCAGGACAGAGTCTTATGTCGTTTGGCTACTTTCCAACGTAGGGAGGGGTTTGAACACGCCAAAAATAATGCTTGAACATAACAGTAACCACATGCATTCAATTTCTGTCACGTGTGTGTCACGAGTGAATTTCTCATTTTAATATAACAGAAACCAGCACTGAAGGCAACAGAACTAGTTCGATGTACTGATATCATAGACCTACTGATAAACACAGACAGCTATGATCGCCACGCTGTCTGTATGAGCAATTCATAACCAGCAGGAACTTCAACACGCATTATTCCCTGTATCCCACTGCCGCCTAGTGGTGAGGAAGGAAATCACATTGCCAAGCCGAACTGACAAAAAAAAAAAAAAAATCTATGGCTTTATAACATAATAGATTCCCTTTAAGCAGGACTTGATGCTTCAGTTTATTGCATGGGGCGGGGG
>JAOEHI010002610.1:0-11505 GCA_025447815.1 Percopsis transmontana
GCCTAACCCCTATCTGCTCCATGTAATAGCAGCATGTAATTGTAAGTCGCTTTGGATAAAAGCGTCTGCTAAATGATAAAATTGTAAATTGTAAGTCAAGTCAAATGTATGTATAGAGCCCTTAATCACATTCCAGACACAAAGGGCTGCACAGGCCCACATTTCACATGGAAACAAACAACACCAAAACACTTCACTAAAGTAGAAAAGTGGAAGGAACCCCAGAGGGAGGAATCCAACCCTTCCAGGACGGTAGGTGCTGAGTGGGCAACAACAATGAGCATTACACATTACAATTACAATGAGGTCATTTAGCAGACGCTTTTATCCAAAGCGACTTACAATGAATAACATGCTGCTATTAGATGGAGCAGATAGGGGTTAGGCATCTTGCTCAAGGATGCTTACAGGTAGGCCAATTCTGGGGCTGGAACCCACAACCTTCTGGCTGGGAGCTGTATTTTCAGCTCTATTTAAAAGTGTTCATGTAGCATATCGCAATGTATCGTGATGCGTATTGTATCGTTACCCATGTATCATGATCCCTGATTACATGTAATCTGATTACCCAGCCCTAATGACAATGTGTCCAGGCAAACAGAAACTCACACATTGTATGAATTAAGTTGTGTAATGGTCAATCCAATGTACTACGGCTAGATGCCACATGAGGATGTGACCGGGACCCCAGCTATGGCCAGGTCTGTTCACCATCCATTGCGCCTGCACACAGCACAAGCTTGAAATCCCCATCGCAGGGGCAGGAGATGTGGTTGTGCAGAGAGCCGGCCATTGTTGTCCATGTAGTGTCCAGGTCCATGGCAGCATCTCCCCCTCGACGAAAACTAAAGGACAGAAGCAAATCAGTAGGTTTAGTGCGCAACCATTTAGGCCCCCTAAGCAGAGTTGGAAGTGTAGCTATGGCTGACTATAAAAATAGGTTTGAAGTTTCACTTTGAAGGTCGCTACAGTAGTAGGAGTAGTAACCTCAGCAGGTAGGGCGTTCCGGAGTACTGGGGCCCGGTGTGAGAATGCTCTATATCCTGCTGATTCTTTTTAATTTTAGGGATAGATAACAAGTCTGCATTTTGTGAGCACAAGGCTTGAAATTAGAGTTTCTGCGTCACTCATAGATAGGGCCTAACAAGATAGATGATTTGCTCGGTTTAAATATAACGTGTTTATTCGACTCTATCCATGTTAATTAAACTCGTCGTGTTATCATTTTTTACAGTGATATGCATCTGCCACCCAATGCTCACTTACCATTATGGCGTATCTCCTTTCCCCTTTAACTCTCTCTCGGTCTAGATTTTCATTCCACTTCACCTGCAGGAATCAAGAGTGCTTGATTGTGTGTCTGTTCTACTGCAGCCAGGCTGATTAAAACACTCCAACCCCCCAACACTCAGTCTCATTTACCACTGTTACAACTCCTGCCACCCATACTCCCTCACCACTAGCTTGCTGTATGTACTTGTATGTAGATATTTTGCTGAGGTCGTCAAGTTAAGTCCCAGATCCTGTGAATGTATACTATCCAAAAGCAAATCCTCTGTCTAAGACTGTCTTGATAAATAAAATAAAACAATAATCCATATTAACAGATTTTTCTGGATTGTTTTCACAATATCAGTACTTTGTTTGGACGTTATTTTTCAGGAAAATATGACCAATTTCCAACTTCAGGGAAGAGCTCTTGTAGAAAAACAACACAACAAGCTTGCAACATTATGAATATCTACATACAAAAGTGTAGCTATGTTTTTGCCCAGTGTTTTGTCGCTGTTAAGTCATCCACAATATATATTTAACATCAAACAGGATGTCGGAAACAGGCATTTTCCAATCATTTTGAATTGGCTTTACTGACGCTGTCAAAGAAACCAATTTCGGCTCTGCAAAACAGCCCACACTTAATTAAATAGATGTTTTAAATGGAATGCATGCAGCATGCTCCTGTGTTCAAGGTAGTTCTTTAGGCATTTGTATTTCCTTCGCTTTTATCTGCCACAAAGGGTAGTATGCCTGTGTGTGGGTGTGTGCTATTCAAACTGCAGAAGATAGGATCCCCAACCTTTCGACGCACTGTATTTTGACCAGTACTCAAGGTTAAGAAGGGTTTCACATTCACAAACATAGGAACTTCATTAGCATGCTAAATGTGAGGCGATACAGTACAAACGCATAAATACAAACACACTCAAGATGGACACACGCACTCATACATGCACACACACTCGAAGGTGATTCCCAAGGTTACTTAGCGTGAGTGCTACATCTTTTCACCACATTAAAAAGAGCTTTAGGACGTCTCTATGCTCCAAATGCCATGTGTCTGTGCATGAAGTGTGTGTGTGTGTGTGTGTGTGTGTGAAGAAGCTTATCTGTATACAGTATACATTGGCGGATATGTCCGGGCGGTGTGGAGACAGGTGGTCTGGGACCTGGACACAGCTTGGGTGAGAATAAGTAGGAGAAGCAGGAGGAGAAAAGATGAGCTCTCTCATTCCCCTCCCGCTGCCACAAACATGTTCTTCAAATATGGCCGATGTGCTAATAGATGCACCAAGCTCTCCTCCCCCAGCAGTTGTTAGCTAATAAACAATGCATTAGCTAGTGAGCAAATAAGAGTGGACCGCTGGCTAGTTTCTCCTTGACAGCAGAACACAGACCCTACTATTTGGGGTGAAACAATTAATGCAGGGTTTCCGTGGGTCCTTAAAAGGTCTTGTTGGTGTCTCCTCATCGAAACCGTTTCTACTTCTAGAAGTAATGAGTTAAAATTGTTTCTGTTAACGTTACTTTCATCTAATATGGGTAAATGCAAGTTCAACGAGCTCTGGCTCATTTAGGGTTTGGTTGAAGCCTGTTGAAAATAATGAATTTGCAGTATATGCACCCTGTGCAAGAAAACACTTATATTAGGAACTTTGGGTATAAAGGCATTAGAGTCGCATTGGAAGTAAAAAAAAACATAAACATAAGCCACCAGCAATAGCCTGCCATTACCCAATATTGTTCTGTATTCCCATTGGGAGCATTACCAAAGTCTGGCCCATTTTTATGCTAGTATGGGCGTGAAATAGTTCTTAAATTGCATTCATAATGGTCTTAAAAAGTCTTAAATTTATCTTGTTGAAACCTGCAGAAACCCTGTAATTGAATACTCTATAGAATCGACAGAAAATGCATCTAATTGCATTTTAGTAATCTAATAATTGGTTAAGTGATGTATCATGTAAAAAAATGAATACTGTATGTCCTGTATATTACTTGCCCTTAATGTCTTTATTCAGTATTCTGTTACAGCTGCTAAACTTCTATGTAAACATAAACAAATTGAAGATGCTTGTTTGGGTTCACATAACGTCATGAGCATTGTACATAATTTTATACCATATTTAACTGCCATTATATGGTCCGCATTAATCGAATAGATGATCTAGAGATTAAATGGTTATTCATATATCAATATTCATTCATTTCAGCTAACACTTACTGTACTATACGGAATTGTATAATGCCCCTTCCCTCCATTCAGCCAAGCCTAGGCCTCTGTAAGGTGTGTTTGTGTGGACACCGTGGGTTAGTTTAAAGCGGGGCAGGTGGTTTGCGTTACTGGCCATGTGTTTGGTGCTGACACCGATAATGAACGGTGCGGACGAGCACGCATCGATCGCATACAGGCGGCGGGTGGAAATGGGTCCTGCAGGGGGATACGCATCAGGCGCATGCAGGCGCACACACCTTCTGTAGGCACATATGGACGCACGGATCAGCGGGCGGAGAGGTGTTCGTGTGTGTGTTCGTGTGTGTGTTCGTGTGTGTGTGCGTGTGTGTGTGTGTGTGTGTGTGTGTGTGTGCATATGCCTGCATGCAATAGTGTGTATATCGCTGTGTGTGTGTGTGTGTGTGTGTGTGTGTGTGTGCGCCTACTGGAGCAAGCATGATCTTCTTATGGGTATGGAGCATTTATTGGGGAAGTCAGCAGGCCTCTCTCCTTTGCTCTGAGTGGAACTGCAGCAGGGACTTGGAGCCCTTCCATTGCCACCTCCAACCCCCCTAGCCTCCAGCTGGTGGTCTCTTTTTAATGCAGAAACCCAGATACTATAGCAAGCAGGGCTCTCTCCCATATGGGGGCAGGATAGTCTAGTGGTCTGGGTGTTGGACTCCCAGCCAGAAGGTCGTAGGTTCAAACCCCAGAGTCAGCTTACCTGTAAGCATCCTTGAGCCTTGAGCAAGATGCCTAACCCCTATCTGCTCCATGTAAATTAACAATGTAATTGTAAGTCGCTAAAGCGTCTGCTAAATGACCTAATTGTTGTCATTTTAATTGTTTCATTACCACAATAATGCTTGACATGTTTCCACATACTGTACTTCTATTGTGAGCAAGTCGGTCATACATGGCAGCAACGTTCTGGCTATCCAAGGGTGGTACTCACTTTTCGATTGTTTACAGAGCCGTACTGTTGGTAGTGTGTGGCCAATTTGCATGCCCTTGGTGCTTTTCAGTGCATGCAGGGAACAGACGCCATTGTCAATTACAAACAGTAAAAACACAAAGAGCATTTCATGAGGCTTAAAATGCTCCGATGAAGGTGAGTTGGACTGAAACGTTGACACACACAAGACACTGTAATAATTGTTGCGCTCTGAGACACTGCAAGACAACACTGAAAAATGTAGGCCTGTGTAGTCTACATTAGGGACGGGAATCGTCAGGGACCTCACAATTCGATAGTACAACGATTTTTGATTGCCGATACGATATGTATTGCGATACTGTGTGTATTGCCATTCTATAGATGTTGCAATACGAAATAAGATTTTGTGGAAACGTGGTGTTTCCATACATTGGCTTTAAAATGAGGGGGGTCGGGTTCTACAGGTCCGTCTGCGTCTGCCATTGTTGTTGTTTTATGAACATGACCTAACAGAACCGAATGTAGTTGATGCGACTAGACGATTGGACAATACCATTAATTCACTCCCACTAAGACTACATTGAAATTTTTTCTGGCAAAAAAACATAATTTTTAGTCAACCTCATGATATAAAAATTGCGGAAGTACAGTATCGCGATACTCTCATGAATCGTTTTTTTCCCCCTTCATCCCTAGTCTACATGTTATAAAAGCTCCATTACAGCTGTTAAAACCTTTTTTTTTAATTATTATTCTATGTTTAGTGTGTCACTGTTACGGAGAGCTGCCTGGTTTGAGCTGCTCTGCGGTCTTTGGGGTGGAGGGAAATACAACAGAGGACAATGCAAGTCCTTAACCTTAGGAAAGGTCTGCTGCCTGTGTGTGGTTAATCTCCCCGGTTCTACACCTTCTTTGTGTTTTACTGTGCTCCCTCTGTCTCTCTCTCTCTCCGACTCTCATTTTCTCTTTCTCTCCATCACCCACTCTGTTGTCTGTGAGCGTGTTAACACTCCAGCCCTGTCACTGCACCATGGAGACCAATAACACCATTCTAACACTGTGTGTGTGCGTGTGTGTGTGTGTGCGTGTGTGTGTGTGTTCAGGGGCGGTATCAGGGTCTTGTTTAGATTCAAAAAGCCGTAGAAAGGTCGCGGCCGTCCCTATGGGCCTCTTGCTGTAATTCATGTAAATTCCCTTAAGAACCCACTTCTTTGTTTTGCCCATTGTGCCCCTGCTGAATCAGATGCCAGTATCACCAGTGGCACCCTCACTCAAAGTGTTTGGCATTTGGTTCAATGGCGACATTCCTAGCCCAGTAATTATGTGTTAAAACGCTTTCTGATGCTATAGCTAATAATACTCAAAACGCACTGGAAATTATCCCCATTATTGTTGAGAAACGAATTTATCCAGCACGGACAGGGTCACGATTTCGACCGGCATCCAATGGGGACACGGTTTAATGGACAGAGCTGCTAAATCATGGTTTATTACTTGCATAGAGCGCTGTTTATTGATAATGACATGACAGCATAACAATGTCATATTGTTTGGACAGATCAAGCGAGTGTGGAAAAGCAGCTTTGTCAATCCACTGTTCCTCTGGCCTGGGTGAACCTGAGACTCTTCAATCACGCCATACTTGTCTTTTCACTTTCACAGTGAGGCATTTTTCACGAGGGTCCCCCACCCTGCCTGGCTGCTCTTGAGAAACCAGCCCCTTGTTCTATCTCCAAGCCAATCATATTTCACTCCCATTCAAATTTGTGAATAGGAAACTCCAAAGGAGCTCTCTCCACGCGCACCCACTGGCAGGAACATGCAAACACACACACACACACACACTTGTACACTAACGCACACGGTGTGCCTCTCTAGTTAGGAGGGCTTTGGGCTGAGCGTGAACTTTTGTTCTGTTAAAAGTTGCCATTTAAGTATACTGTTGCCATTGAAATATTGTTCTTCTAGTGGTGGCGTGACAAAGAGCAGGGAGGGCCCCCGCCCCGTCCCTGTGTGAGTCTGAAGGACCAATGGGCCGTTGGGGGATACCCAGTGTCTTTTCTAAACAGAGTCAATGTGCAGAAATAATGTCCATTAGACTTGGTCAATCACCCCCTACCCCATCCCGCGCTCAATGAAATATGTCCCCTTTCATTGGTTTCATAGCATAATCCATATACCTCGTCACTATCCATCATCCTTCTGAAAGATGTCTGCCTATGAAGGCTGTTATTTATGAGGCACTTTTATATGAACGCGCTCCCATGCAGTGACACTAGATGCTGAGAAAGCGCAGCCCGATGAATGATTATCCCATATCTGAGTCTTTCTTGGGTTACTCACGTGTGTTGAGGCAACATTCAAGTACAATTTAGGCCCCTTGACCAACAGGGAATCTTTGACACCTTCCAGGATAATGGTTTTATAATGGTAAGTCATGCAACAATAATCAAATAGATTAAAGAAGAGTTGGGTGGTGTCTCCTTGATATTTACAACAATTCATAGGTCCCTTTGTGGAAATATTAGCATGTGGCTATTCCCGAAACGCCACAGTACACTAACTGGTCATAATTGAGGGACAGCTGTAAAAGGGGGGACGGGGGGGGGCTTTTTTTTAGATGCTAGCCTGAATAGCTGTGCTATGTGATAGACAATGTGCTTTGAGGGAGATTATGTTACATTTTCTGTGCTTTTGTGGTAAGAGGAGCATTATTCAGGGCTGGGGACAGAGAATAGTGACTCTTTCAAAGGGGAGCGCCTGCCATTGTCACCCACCGCAACCATAGCTAACGGACGTCAAAAGGCTTCTTTTTTTTTCTCCCCAGTCCATTCTTTCAAATGGGCTGCAATAATACCGGTGAGGAGTCGGCAATAAATAAACTTCCCCTCAGCTGAATTGGATTGCATGGAACATCTGTTGAGAGTAGGTGAGCGCTTTCTCCCTAGGCTTTCCCACTGGATGAGAAAGGAAGTCCACAGGTTGTGCCTGTAGGCTCTTTTTCCTTTCATTTGTTTAAATTAGCCGGAGCCCACCACCTCCGCCCTCTGTAGAAGAGCTCAACAGCTTTCACTAGTGCCGCCTTAAACCCCCGACAGTTAGACTGACAGCCAGTCTGATCTGAGCTCTGTGCCATTTGATTTGTCACAAAATGTACAACTCGATGCATACCGCGGTTTATCAGGCTCTGTCACATTGTCATTTCCTTGGCTTCCGTTTGCTAAGGACCGTTATTTGACTAAAAGAAAGAAAATGTTGAAAGTTGACAAGACAAAAAAACGTCAACATTCGAGTGTTGCTATTGTAGAAATGGGTCGATGCCACCCGGTAACTTTGTAGACTGTGGTAGAATTCATCTGATAGCAGGAAATGTTTAACCCCTATTGTGGAGAGACAAAAGCTTGTTTTAATCCCACTGTGAGAGACGCGAGGAGGAGGAGGAGGGTGGTGGGTGGGTGGGTGGTTTGGATGAAGGGGTGTGTGGGGGGTGATGGGGGAGAAAGGGAGGGGGGATGTTTCTGTGTGAAACAGTCTCTCTCTCTCCACTGTCAGACACAGTAAACACACTGAGGAATACACAGCTATTGGGACCATGAGTGTAAACTTACTCTCACAGAAGAGACATCCACAGTAAGGGATTTGGCTCGTGCTGACAGATACAGACCAAGGTATATTGTACGCTCTTATATTGCTTGTTAGTGTGTGTTATTCATTTTTTGCAGTTTGCTAAAATGTCCCTAGTTAGTGTTTCTTCGTACAGTGTGGTGTCCACTGGTGATTTGTTCCAACAAACAATTGCCCCGTCTAATTAAAAATGTTGGCCAGTCTGCATATTTTTTCCTCCCGCCAGCTGCATATCAAACCTGATGCTTTGCTGAATTGGCTCTTTTTCTCTTGTGTCGATGGCCGGAGCACATAGCGCTCCGTGTCTAGAGTCCCTGATGGAAATCCGTCATGGGGAAAAGGTCCCATTTGGGCCCTGATTGTTTCTCCCCTCGTTGTGCTATTATGCTTCTCTTTGAGGGCTGCTGTCGCCAGCAGCTCTGCTATGCCTCTCGTTATGGAGCAGGCTAAAATTAAACCCACAGGCTGCCGTGCTAGTGCGTTGCTCCCTCAGCTCCCTGGTCCTCTGTCTACTAGACACACACACACAGCACAGCCTGGAGGAGGAAACACACGGGGTCGTCCTCTAAGAGACGTGTGTGTGGCACCTTGTTACCCTGGCTCCTCTCACACTTTTGGGGAGACAGGCCCCTCGTTTTGCTTTTCCACTCTGCCCTGGAGACCTGCATGCACCTGGGTCATATTTGTGCTGTACTTGATAACAGCATGATGTGCAGGAGATAACGGAGGTCGGATGCAACAATGTTAGCCAAGGATAGATTGATGGGAAAATGTGATAATGTCCAAATGCAAATATAGTTAAAAGGTAGACAAATGACTATTTATTTGTTTTGAATGCAATACAAAGTTTTATTTTAAAGCATGTGTGATTTTATTTTTTATTTTTTTTTATATCGTGTGATTGCATACATTTTATTATATTCTAAGCAGAATTGTTGTTAAACTCGTTAGTCTGTAGCTTTCTTACCTCAATATTACAGTATGCCCTTATGCTGACGTTCGCCATAAATGAATCCCTCGTTAGCAGCAGGTGCTGGAGTGAAAATCAGTTGATTTCACCATTTCTGCACAGCTCATTGCCATCTCTACTGGTAGTATACATCTCAGCTTCCTCCGACCCAGCTCCAGTCCGCGAACAGTGGATTGTTTTTTTGCCGAACTAAAGCCATATGGCTTAATATTGAGGCGAGGAGGCTTACAGGGTTGAGGGTTTAACAAATGTTCACTTCTGTTTAAACTTGTTGAAATGTATAGCTTTCGTTTGAGGGTTTCTCCAGGGTGGCTTGTGTGTGGCCTGTTATGTCTCCCTGCGGTATTGTGGGTTGCTTACTGTGAGTAGTTGGCATCCTGCTCCCTGCCCAGGCTATTTCAGTATCACCTCCAGGTCCCTGTTGTTGTCACCATGGCAGCCAGGCTGGACTTAGGTCAGATGTGCTCGTGGTGTTTAGGGGCAGAGGTCTGACTGGACTGTCTGGCAGGGTGACACAGGGGGGAGAGGCGGGAGAGAGAGAGAGGGGGGGGTAGAAAGGTCAATTGTTGTTGTGTTTTATTCATGAATCCCTCCTTCAATCAGGGTTTTAATGGATGTTGTTGCTATAGCAACATATGGTTACCACCATCATCGGTAAATGTTGGTTATATTAATAGCCCGTAGGTCCGTAGATTTAATAATCCCTTTTGTCTCAGATTTTCGAGATATCTTTTCCAATATTATTTTATATTTTGATGAAATATTTAATCGGGTCATGCCATGTCGCTAAGCCTTTTTAAATCCCTGAACTGTACAGCAGGTTTACTATCATGCCACAGGTTAATAGGAGAGTAGCCTACACTTTAATGTAGTTAGCCAAGCCTGCAAAACGATCTCAAGAGGAAAAGTTTGCAAACCACAGCTATATGGGATTGTTTGAAACACAATGTAAAGCTATAGCTCCCAATTATATCTGCTTTGTGATGCGGAAAACCACATGTATATTTAATTGTGTAGGAATGGTGGCATAATTCACCAGGGTTTTTTGTTTTGTTTTTTTGCCCAGCCTCTAAAGTCGATAAGCTTTTGCAGGAAGTGAATTGAATTGGCTCCTTCAATCATTTTGCTATCGATGCCAGAGGCGGGTGTGTTCACTGTGCAGCATTCATTTATGTAACAGGTTTTCTCTGGCTGAGGAGACGAGAGGAGAAGAGGGAAGGGAAGGGAAGGGCAGAGGAGATTATTGGAGAGGAGAGAGAATGGCTTCCTTTACTGTACCTCTAGATCCATAGGCTGTATCTATGAATTGCATAACATAGTGGGGATGCCTGCATTCTTCTCCCACATCTTGGTACACCTAGATGCAGCGTATCTCAGAAGGGTAAACTATTGTGAAAGCTCCTACATATAAAAATAACAAGACCTTCCACAGATGTGAAAGAGAGATTTCCTGTAGGGCCAATATCTTACAGTATGTGGCTGTGACAGCATAGGCTAAGCATGAATAGGACTTAAAGAGATTATTATAGATGGGATGGTCCATTTTTATGTACACTGTAGGAACTGGTTGTCTTAGGAGTGCAGAATATTCTCCATGAAGCCTGGTTATTTAAGAGTGAACGTTTCTGTTGGATAGCTTTAAATTTGTGGCAGTATGAATACTAATTATTGTGTTGTTGTTTTTTTCCAGATAGAAGAGAATTCAACGAAGACGCTGTCAAGGAGAAAGCAGGCGGGTGGATTCAGTTTTTCTCTGGTGAGTTGGAAACTGCAGATTCGGAGCTCATTTCACTTTTTCTCACCGTCTTCCTCCCATGCACTTCTACATCGCCACCTTTCAAAACAGTGGGAATTTCCATCTCCCAGACTCAACTATTCTTGTTCCGCTCAAAGGCATTTCCCTCCCATAGGAAGTGGACGCACACAAGTGTCAGTCTGTTTGCCGTGCCTGGCAAGTGTCGGCAGTGCAAATGTCTTCATCTATGCTATTGGCCCAAAGTGAAGTGGAATGCATTAATATTAACACGCTCTCGGCCCAGAAGTCCCTACACGGCCCTGCCAATACCTTCCCACTGTCGCCCTCTGTCCAGAAAGGAATCCAGGCTGCTCGATGCCTGTTGAGTTGTCCTGGTCTGGTCCTTGCTGCAGGGAAAAGATCATGACTGGCAAAGTGTCCATTTATTGGGCAATCCATTGGCAGCAAGGTTTCACAGGGAACATACTGTACATTTCCATTGTCCAAAGTGTGTTTGCTCTTTGGAGCTTATGGTCCACAAGGTAACACAACACGCTCATTTTCACTTAGCACTGGCGGCAATACTTGACAGCAATGCAATTAAATTGTAGGGGCAGCATAGCTGCCTAAAGGCACAGAGGCAGCTAAGAGGCAGAACAGGTCTGTTGGAGCATCCTTGAGCAAGATGCCTAACCCCTACCTGCTCCATGTAATAGCACCATGTCATTGTAAGTCGCTTTGGATAA
>JAOEHI010002611.1:0-11504 GCA_025447815.1 Percopsis transmontana
TAAACCCCTGTACACCACTGCCTGCCTCCCCGCTCTCTGTTCTGCATTTGGGTCACCACTCCACACGCACCTGACACCTTGATCTTAACATGACACGCCCTGCGATGTCACTATTGCGTATGCGCACATCGCGATGACTATGCTCAAACGATATTTCGTGTGTGTATATATACACACACATACACACAGTACATAACATGATACAGTATATCAAGTTATGTTTTACACAGCATGCCTGGTTAATGAGTTCAATTCTAATAGAGTAATAGAGGGCCCTCCAATATATGTGAAACACCGTTTCAGTTGGGTAAAACTCCACCCAGTCCACGGCATATCAGACAGTTCAGCAAATGCACACAATCTCTGGCAACTTTCCAGTTAGAAGAGGTCTGTTTGACAGACAGCAACACAAACATCTTAGGAGAATCACAGACTGACAAAGCAGGATTACAACATTACGGCTTTTAAATACAGAAAGTGAGCGTGTCAGCTGAAGTAAAAGAAGTGGCAACAGACAAGACGAGATGCCTCGGACAGTATCTGTGTCAGTGCCACAATCTGCCATAGACAGGGTTTGAAAGCAACTTTAAGTAACATGCATTTGACCTATTATTACTCCTATTACTATGGCCTCAGTGTGCCTTTGAGTGTTTCTCAACGCACAGTGAATATAGAGCTGTGCGATTAAAAAATAAATCAAAATCTAATCAATAGTGGTAAGAAAAATTGCAATTAGATATTTAACCTAAATTGTTCAGCCCTACTTTTAACTGTGGTTTGTGGATCATCATATGTTCAAAGGACTAGCAATAGGAGAAAGGATTTTTCTTTGTTGGTTTGCAAGGTCCTGTCAGTAGAAACTGTGTCATGAGAAATAGAAAAGCAGCAGAAAACAATTACATTGTGCACCATTAAAATAACATTGAAATCCTTACTTCACAGCAAAAAACATATAAAAAGGGTCCATTTATTCTCCATATTGTTAATAACTATACGATGGGGTTTTATTGAAGGCCACATCTCATGCGGAAAATGTTTCTTTTATTGCTGCCCAAAGCGCTGTCATTTTAACATGAACTAATATCAAGGACCAAAAAAACACCCCAGCGTTCTATTAAAAAGTATCCCTTGCTGTATCTGGGCCATTTTACAGTAAGCATTACATCTGTGCACAATGGGGATTAAGATTAAAACAATAATATGCAACCGATCACACAACTACACTGGTTTAAGGTCAGTATCTGGCATTGCTATCTGGAACACATGCTGGACAAATTCACCCTCGGGGGAAGCTATATTCACAGAAATATTATGCTATCATTTATTTATTCCAGATACTCTATTGCAGAAAGGGACGTTGGGGGACCCAGGGGGAATGCAGATGATTATGAATGGGATCATATTCTATATTATATGATAATAGGATGTTATATTAGAACCAGGAAATCGAATAATTTAAACATGTTTCAATGTTTAAATTATTATTAATAGAACAAAATACCAGCCAGACTCTTGTTATATGGGATGCATATCCCATATAACATTTGGACATTAACTTGTCAAAGGCAGCCTTAATGACATTTTATATATATATATATATATATATATATATATATATACACACACACACACACACACACACACGTCTTAGCTTCAACAATTATTCAAAGCACTCAACATATACACAAATAAAATAAAAACAATGTGCAGAATTAATTACAAATTGTTGCAGCTAAACTAAACTAAAATAAACCCAAATACACAACTCAATGGGACAAGAGAAACCAACAGATTGCCAGTATACTGTATTTACCAATGTATTGATGTGATGTGATGTAAAAGCCCACAACAAAAGGCAGACCCATTCATCCCTCCACACATACCAGGTGTGACCCCAACAAGCCCTGCTGATCCAGAAGAGCTGTTCAAAGGCCAAGTGGGCCTCAGGTTGTCCAGGGGGTGGCTTCAAAGCCACCCATCTCCCCTTGCTAAAATCAGCTTTATAAGGGTAAGTCTCAATGAATCACAGCATAGCCAGTTCCGTGCGTAGGCACGTGGCATGGGTATGGGTGTGCGTCTTTCAAGGCCATCTTGAAACGTTTGGTGGGACAGGAGAAGAGGAGGCCTGCTGTGAACGGGATGGGAAAACCGTTGGGGAGATAAACTCATCTTCTCAGAAGCCGTCTGGCAGTTAACTGCCTGTTAAGAACTTCCTGCTTCCTCTTGCTCACTCAGCAATTTCCTGTTGGCTGCACTAGCAATTAGAAGCGACCTTCAACGGAGCATATTCAGTGTGTGCCATTAATCCAAATGCAGCGTTCCCGGCTAGCACAAAAAAGCAGAGCAATGCAAAGACACAGCAGTTTAAGTATGCATTTTGCATGTGTCTGTGTGTTATTAGCTCTAGTTCACTGAGAACTAGGCAGGCTAAAGACTTCTACATCTCACTTCTGATAGGCTATCGGCATACAGTAAGTGTCTAAGAGAATCGCTAACGGTCTCCTCAACTGCTGCTCTAAAGAGGGGTCATGATATCCCTGTTTACAAAGGTAACGAGTGCACCAACCACTGGCCTCTCTGGTCGGTGACAGACGGGGCTGATTGATGGTTTAATGAAAGTTTTATCACTTCAGCCTGTCAGATGGATTAATGCCGCTTTGCCTCTAATGGCTGCTCCTAAATCAGTGCCATGAGCAAGGACCAAGCCACCTCGCGCACCTAGCATGCAAAAACACAAAATGCACAAATCTTACCCCAGTTTCAACCAGACTTTGGATTTTATTAAAACCAAAGTCTGGTTGACTAATCCCTATTTTTAACTAATAATGGGTGAGTGCTGAAGCAGAATATATACTGTACATAACAGCCCTCTGTGGACGAGACAGTCAGTAGAATGTTGTCCATCAACTGTAAATACCACTTACATCGACTTAAGAAGGAAAAAGCCCCATGAAGCGGCTGATGCGAGCGCTCAGTATAAGTGTGTTGTGGATGTGTTATGCTAGGAAAATGCTTGGGTAATGGCGTGTGAATTGTTAGAGAACAAGAAAAGCAGTAATATAGAGCGTTTTATATGTCAGCTAAGCCACCAGACAAACATCTTAGCCATACACAAAGTGAATGGTAAGAACCCAGAGCACCACAGAAGGAGAGACAGAAATCCTATTATGTGTCAGTGTGAGCCTCTATGCATTCTGTCGGATGACTAGATGTGCCAAACACAATGAGTGCATCTGTTTATTGTTAGCGGAGAGAACATCACAAGCAGACACACGCGTGCTCCAGCACATAGTGACCAAACGACGATGCGGTGAACAGTGAAATCCACACCTCGCACACAGCTCGGATTGTTCACCGACGGAGGCGGCACCGGCGACCCTTCACATAACCGGCTATACATCGGAATGGAAGCAATGACGGATGATTTGAGCAGCGAAAGCAAAAAAACATCATCCCACCTCAATCCCATTTCAAGTGGCTCCGGGGCCCGCGGAGCTGCAGGTTGGTTACTTCCACACCACTTTTTGCACTTAATATTTCCCACGCCATGACAAATCAATGGTTTGTGACAGTCTCTTTATTTGTGGCAAGGCTCTCCCCCCCCCAGTCTGCCAATGAGAATCAGGTGAGTCCCTCACCGGGGCCTGACATTACCGGCTGAGACGGAGCGATGGTGTTGGCCGACAGCACTCGTATGTCAGCTGCCGCATCAGCGGAGCCGCCATCTCTCTCTCTTTCTCTCTCTCTCTCTCTCTAAATTCAGTCACCTGAGATTATTCACCTATTCAGGCTTTTTCATCTCTGTCTCAGCGTCTGTTTTGGGCCAATGAAATTGCCGCAGTAGTCTTGGGAGAGACTGCGTATTCGGCCCTTTTCCTGTTGTTGGTTGAACACTGAAAGCAGTAAAGTTACATAACAATGACAACGTCCTTAGTATGCACTGCGTGATTATATACGGTAGTCTACATGCTCCTATTAGGTATTAATAATGTGTAGAGTACAGGAGCCTAGCACACCAGCACACTGGGAGTGTTTCCTTCCCAGGGGAAGTGACTGTTCCTCGAAGAAAGTGCTTCGTTCCTGTCCTCAGAGACCAACGTGTAAAACATCAACAGATGCGTCATGCGCATATTGAAATTCTAGTTGGATTTAGAGTGGATGCCAATATTAGAGTGGATGCCAAAGTGCATACTATACGTCTGTGTGCGACATCCCACAAGATAACTGCAAAGCCGAGGCTGAGACATGAGCGGCCTTAAGGAGAGGTCCCGGCAAAGTGTTTGAACAGCTGGGAGACCAGAACTGCTCTCTGATATTTCTGTCTCCCACGGTGTCACGGGGCCTTGCCGGGACAAGCAGGGGCCTGTGGCAAGGAAGCAGCTTAGCACAGCTGCACAATACATATAAATTGCATGTATTGTCCTAAAAAGCCAACGTTGTATTATGTGCGTATGAAAATCTAATTCTTCTTCTTCCCTAATGCATAATCCCTGCCCTACTTATTTATGACTATTATTGTTATTATTTTTTTTGACTCACTTTAGATTATAACATCAATTAATTTTCACAGATACATGCATGCCAACTATCCAAAGGATACATTTTAAACTTTATACTCGAAAGAGAACGCATTTTTAGAGATCGCCCAGATATATTTGATGAGACAAGTGAATGGCAGCTGAGCCGTTTCACATTGCGAAGAGCACTGCTTTAGATTTGTGCAATACTCTGGAGCCTCAACTTTTTTACTACTGCTGAAGAAGTTCTTCTTACAGCCTTTTATTGTGGCGGCATCGCTCCCATTCTTGGGCATGTGCCAGAGTATTTGCACACGGCACAGCACCTTAAATCGTGTTGTTTATTAGCATACTACTGTATGCTAATAAACAACACGCCTCCAATGTATGATCAAGTTGGATTCATCATTCAGCACACATGGGTAAGAGCAGATTTGGATGGTTAACAACGTTTTGTGCATCTGGAGTTGACTTCTCTTATTTATTCTCCAAACCAATGGTTGGACAATCTGGACGTATACTGTGTGCAGTCATTGGTACCCCCTTGAGTGTGTTTGCATGCTTAATGTGTGTGTGTGCGTGTGTGCGTGTGTGCGTCAGAATGAAAGAACATACTGTCGTTTTTCCCACTGCTGTCATAGCAGACAGCTATGGTGGAAGAAAAACATGAAAACAAAAACAAAAGAAACTGAGCGCTCTTGAAGCCAGGTTACTTGAGGGCGTAGAGGGTTTTTGAGTGGCTGCCATTGTGGAAATCAACCTAAACAGCGACAGTTAAATCCTAACTCAGCTTCCATGTTTCAAAATAAAATGTTGTTGAATGAGGAAGAGCCAATTACTCCTGACCTCCAATTGAGAAGCAGGGAAGCTTCAATGGGCAACAAAGACCACTATTTTCTTGGCTACGTAATTGCCACCAGATTGAATGCAGAAAGCAGCTGGAGGTAGAGGAACAGACAGTTGGGGAACCATGCATATACATTAACACACACACACACACACACACACACACAGAAAGGGACACATTTAAATTGAAACACAAACTAAAATATTATTTAATGCAGTACAGTATCTAATGTGTTGTGGGGGATTAGGAGTGGTGTACCTTTAGACACGTTCTAACTGGTATTCAGCAACGATGTGCCCATGTGCATTTTTAAACACGTAAACCTGAGGTTCTGAAACACAAATCTAGGAGTGCAGCTTTAAGAAGACATTGTTACAGCACGTGATACAGTAGTAAAACCCTACAACAGCTTCTTGTGGCGGGTAGACATTGCTGCAACAAACTGAACCTTCATCTCCACCGGTGTGTTGTGTTTTTTGTGTGGCTGGTGTAAAATAGGAATAGTGAATAGTTTGCATGCATTAGTCCCTCCCTCCCTCCCCCGGGAACAGGATGCCATAGGGATCTGCTTGGCCGGTCAGAGAATGGCTACGACGTAGCTATAGCTACGGAGTGAGAAAGGGGGGGGGGGGTAGAGACAATAGTTTGGCTGTGTCTGGGGTGGGCTCACTCCCCCCGCCTCTACCACTATCCGCCTAGCCTTAATCTGCCCCTAATCCACCCATCCAGTGCAGGGGAGACCGCAGAGTGGGGCGAATCAGCTCAGATTAGACTCAATGAGAGAGTGTCAGTGGATGGACCGGTTCTGCTCCGGCGCTTTTCACTGACGTGGTCTGCCAATAAAACCAGCTGCGTGGACAGCTGCCGGAGAAATCCTCATATCCCCGCTGAGCAGGAAATGTCCTCTATTTTTATAAAGACCGATGTGTGGAAAGCTGCAGTCTACTGGTCAGATATTAGAATAACCAAAGCTAAGACCTCTGCATCAGCGGAAACGTTCGCCTAGAGGCGTGGTCGAGGCGTGGTCGAGGCGTGGTCGAGGCGTGGTCGAGGCGTGGTCGAGGCGTGGTCGAGGCGTGGTCGACAACAGGGGGTGTCGTGACCCTCGTTAGACCACCTGCCAGATGGCCTGAAGCCATCCCGCGCGCACGCGTGTGTGTGTGTGTGTGTGTGTGTGTGTGTAAATCTGCATTGATCCGTTACCACGGTAAACCACCAACAACATGACCACAAACAAGCTGACGCAAGTGAGCGGAGGGACGGCTCATTAATCCCACAGGCTCTATATGAAAGCATACTGGCAGGTCATGTTGTCCAAATGACCCAATGCGCTCATTGACCTTGAACAATGCTCTGGTCCCATGCATCCATGCGCAGCACCGACCCCCTCACCGCAGAGCTCTTCAAGCCCCTGCACACACCACACTGACACCGGCCAGCCTCTGCAGGCATCGTGGCCTCCCTCCTCGGGCCCAGTGAGGGAGGCCGGGGCAATACAGCTTTGATAGCAGGGCCTCCGTCAAGACTGTCCCGCACACAAGTTCCCTTACTTGGCCCCCTTGGCAGTTCTCCTCCTCACAGCTCGACACACACACACACACACACACACACACACACATCTCCCCCATGGTGTTTCCTGAATCAGTTCTGTGCACGGTTACCAGTTGTTTGTGTGTGTTTGTGTGTGTGTGTGTGTGTGTGTGTAGTGGAGCCAGTGGTGGTGTTGGGGAGCAAGACAAGACCGGTTCCTCTCTCCTCTCCAGAGAGGAGAGAGGAGCGCAGAGAGAGAGAGAGACCATACTAAAAATACAGCACGCAACATCTCAGTGAGTCATGCAGCCCCTCTTAGGCCCTGGATGCCTGCCAGCAATCCTCACACATATACTGTATATGCGTGCACACACACACACACACACACACAAAAACAACGCTTCAAGCGAAACTGGAATGTGGAGTGAAAGAGAGAAAGAGAGAAAGAGAGAGAGACATACAAGAAGGTGGGCGGTACAGAGAGGCGCGAGAGAGAGAGAGAGGCGAGAGAGAGAGAGAGAGAGTATGTATGTATGGAGAGGGGGTAATGGGGGGGGGGGGGGGTGTAGATTGAGAGTGGGAATGGAAGCCAAGAGGGGGGAGGGGAAGGCAGAAGGAGCCCGGGGTACAAAGGGGCTAAAAGTGGGGAGAGGGGAGATTAGGACTAATGGAGGTGAATGGGAGGGGAAACACGACAACAGGAAGCAGCAAGGTCCGAAAGCGCTCAAGAGGAAAAATCTAGCACGGAGAATGACGTACGAGATAATGGAAAGGGAGAAAAAAAAAGAGGCTGAGATGGTGTCTCGGCTGCTTTCCCGGCCTGCGGGCCTATTCCACTGATGATGTAATCATCTGTAATTGGTCCCCGTTATTCATTATGGCTTGACTGGCGCTGTGACGCAGCCAATTAGATCCTGGAAAATGACGGAAACGTACAATCTCCCCCATGGCATGCAAAGACTCCCATTCCACATTCGCTAAATTTGCTCTACGGTACATAATGCCAACACCATTTTATTTAATTCAGGACCCAATCTATATTATATAATTTCAAGGCATTGCTTGACTGGAAATGCAAAGGAAAGGTATTTAGCGGACGCCTGTTTGGTGCAACTGACGCAGTGTAGAGTAGTAGAAAGGTCTGAAATTGGTACATCACACTCATTACAGGCGACCAATAGCGGGTAGCCATGATTAAACCGTTTCACTACAATTTGATGTGCCTCTTCAATAAAGGCACAAACAGGTTTTTTGAAACTCGTTGCATTTAAGGTCACAGACTGTTTATAGAACATACCACATGGATTGTGGTGGGAGATGAGATAGTAGGGTAGAGAGACAGTGTGCATGTGTATGACATTATAGCATGATATGTAAAACATTAAAATACAGTGTGTGTGTATTCAAATTACTTTTTGCTTTTGACTGGCGCTTACAACTTGGGCAAAGGGTCGGCTTGCTAACCATGCTAATCTGCTGGTGTGTTTTTGGTGTGATATATTTAGTTTCTATGTATTACTTGCACGCTGTCGTAACCATAGCTACAGTGTGTAATGCAGAAAGAACTTATATAAAATAATAAAAATAATAATGTAAAGCCAACCCTACAGTGACAAAGGCAAGAGGAACATTCCAAGATACGGGAGCAAAGCACAATGTGTGTGTGTGTGTGTGTGTACACGTCTGTATTTACTGCAGAGAAGATGCAGCCAGGCTCTGCTCTAATTCAGCACTGCCTAATACACACACACACACACACACACACACACACACACACACACACACACACACACACACAAGGTTACATCAGAGCCCTGGAGACACTATAGGAACAAGTTACACACCGCAGCAGCAGTGAATGTCTGTGGTGTGTGTGTGTGTGTGGAATGTATTGCCATTCATTGCGTGCGCTGATTTAGGACTTCTCCATTATCAAGATATACTGTGCCATTTATGCCCCCAACACCCATTCCCATGCATCGTGCACTAACACATGCGCACACACTGACAGATCCGTGCCTGGAAGCAGTGGTACCTGCTAGCATCCCCAGTGAAGTGAGTGTAACGGCTTTATCCCCCACTCTTCGTCCCCGCCCTTCAATGTGATTATGCCCCATGATTGGATGTTTGTGCCGGGGGCCGCGTGCTCCGGGCTCGCACCGCTCGCTCGCACACTCCGCCGCTAACGGCCCATCTGGGAGGACGCCTGTTTCCGAGGCAGGTGGGGGGGGGGGGTCCTGCCTGAGCGCTGGGTCCCATCTGGGGAGCCCGCCGGATCGACGGAGCTGGGACGCTCGGCGACTAGAAGTTGAACTGGTACGTGCGCTACTGGCACATGCGCTGCTGGCACGTGCGCTACTGGTACGTGCGCTACTGGCACATGCGCTGCTGGTACGTGCGCTACTGGTACGTGCGCTGCTGGTACGTGCGCTACTGTACGTGCGCTACATAACGTGCGCTGCTGGTACGTGCGCTACTGGTACGTGCGCTGCTGGTACGTGCGCTGCTGGTACGTGCGCTTAGCCTAAACACTGATGAGCTGAACGCCAATGTCCCCTCAAAGGGGACCCTCCCCGTGTACAGAATGCCCCTAGTGGTTGAAGCCGGTATTACAAAGACGTCGTTGTTTTGTTTTGAGACAACACAACACTCTACCCCTCCCCCTACGGTCGTGAGCACTTTCATGCACAGTTTGGAAACCTAAACAGGGCAGAAATGTTGGGGGGTGGTGCTAACACAGTAAGGTAGTGCACCTGGGATGTACCATACCCAAGGACTGGGGGGTGTTATTATAGGCCACACTGGAATGGGGAGGGTTTGAGGGGGAGAGGTTTATTCATCGCGCGTGGCAGTACAAAGAGATCCAAAGTGGTGGGAAATTAAGAGAGGTTCTGGCGTGGGCACAGAGCCGGATCAGAGCGGAAGGTAAAGCCACTCTTCAAATGGTAATTTTCCCTGCTTCACTTCTGGACAGCATAAGTGCTGACTCAGGGGAAAAGTCCAGATTGCTTTTGGAATGGGATGAGAGAGAGAGAGAGAGAGAGAGAGAGAGAGAGAGAGAGAGAGAGAGAGAGAGAGAGAGAGAGAGAGAGAGAGAGAGATTTATGCTCAATTTCATTAAGTTTTTGGCTGCAGGAGGAGGCCTGCAGGACCATAAGGGGCTTATCTGGAGCCACAACCCATTCCTGTTTGATTACCGGCTATTGATTGAGGCATCGAATTGGGCCCAGTTGAATATGGCTGCATATGAAGTCGCCAGGCATGGCCGGCTTGCCGGGCTATCAGGCCCAATTGGGAGCAATAGAGGATTAGTGAGGCGATGGCAGATAAGCAGTGGACCAGCCCCCCCCCCCCCCCACCTCCACCTGCCTCGCCAAAACGGCGGCCTAGACAGGCAGGTGGAGGTCAGCGTACATAGGTAGCCATGGGCCACACTGCTTGCAGTGTGGGCCGGTATGTCGACAAGCAAGGCGTAGTGGAAACCAGGCATTGCAAAGTGGAGTCACCTGTTCTTATGAAAGGCCCCCAGTAACTTAACACAAAAGTTAAAAAGGTAAAAGACCTGATCTAATGAGGTTCATAGTTATGCTAGTGACATGATCAGCCCATTCATTATAATATAATAATAATAATAATAATAATAATACAAACTAAATGTTTAAAGCACCTAAAAAATAACTAAACCTAATCAAAAAACAACAACATTAAAGCAACTGAAACACAATAAAAGAAAACAAAAACAGAAATACATCCTGGTAGAGACTGCTGTAAGAGCAAAAGAGAGTAAACTTACACTAATAACTAATAAGTAATAATTAGCCAACCCAAAAACAAGAAGAGGGTATAAAGACGACATTACGAAGTCTGTAGGGACACCAGAGTTCAGCTACAACCCCGCCAACCCATAGAAAAGCGGGCTACGTACAGCGGAGAGTCGACAACGTGGCTTTACGTCCGTGCTAGCTTGCGGTGTATTACCATCTCAATATGTGTTGCAATCAGTCAGATAAGCGGCGATGATTGCCAGTGATGGAGCCTGCCGATGCCTCCACTGCCCAGCGGGGCATCATCTATCTCCTGCCCATCTATCAGGGGGGCGTCAGCGCTCAATACAATCGTGGCTTCGCAGCCCCAAACACACACACACACACACGCACACACGCACACACGCACACACGCGTGCAAATCGACTTCCATCCACCCACCCCATTTCCCCACCCCCCCAATCAGCACCACTCACGGGACGTTATTAACAAACCGGGCATGCAACAGCAGCAGCAGTTGATTAAAGCTCTTGCTGCCACATAATAAACAGAATTGACTGGGGACGCATTGAGGACATGTACAGCACGACGTAATGGAGCCCGCAGAGGAGACGAGAGCAGGGGTCCCCCCCCGCGCCCAGACATGGGAGAAATCCCTCCTCCATGTAGCCCAGTCTGGGTTCAGGGACAGACAGGCAGGGGGACAGACAGGGGGACAGACAGGGGGACAGACAGGAGGACAGACAGGGGGACAGACAGGAGGACAGACAGGAGGACAGACAGGAGGACAGGGGGACAGACAGGGGGACAGACAGGGGGACAGACAGGGGGACGGGGGGACTGACC